>OX465248.1:17894951-18101951 GCA_949987775.1 Aproaerema taeniolella
AGAGGTTGAAATAGATTTACCGAATAACTTTGGTTACCGTATTTTTTAAAACCAAAGCAGCATTTTGAGTTCCTGATAATCCGCTACCCGATACGGAAAGATACAAGAGATACACATACACAACTAAATTGTACAGCACACTTACCATACAATCACGCCTAATATCCCTGTCGGGGTAGGCAGAGTGCCATATGTGGTTCTCGAACCATTACACGTCACAGGAAGATTTTTTTATCACCATCCAAATTTTTTGTACGTAAACTTTCTGAAAATTTAAAACAGACCCGTATTTTTTTTCTACGTTTCATATAAATATTTCAAGCTAGATCGTCTGAAGCATGAAAATAAATCAAAATTTTTGTATGGAAAAACAATAACATCATCCAATGGACTTGAAACTTTGTAATAGTGCTCTTCAACACAATTTGTGACACCCGTGTTTCTGCGTTTTATAAAACTCATCCTCTAAGACGTTAAAAAGGGTATCAACATCTGAAAATTTTGAAGAAAATCAATTTTTTCTTCGTTATTTACGTTCTATCAACGTTACTGACGCCGTAAGAAAAATTTGGATGATGATAAAAAAATTACCCTGTATATTCTGAGGGTCACAAGATGGAACATGAGTGAGGTGGTGATAGGTTGACAGCATTTCGCCCAAGATACAGCGCCTGCCACTTACTGGCATCTACCATATGCCTTGGGAGAGTAGGCAGCTGGCACATTCTGTTTTTTTTTTACTCCCATTCCAGCACGGACGTAAACCTGAGTATACTTACTAGATAAACAAAGGAAGGAGGATATCGTAGGTGATGTTTGCAAATTTTTAAATAAGATAATCGTATAACGTGGGAAAAATATGATAAAACACAATCGCATTTGCCAATTGTTAAACCCTTGCAGTTACAATAGAACAGTGGATACAACTAAGTATTAATATATAAAATAGTTAAATTAAATAACATTAATATCATAGAACTTGAACGTGTTCTATATAATGACATGATCTTCCAAATAAGCGTTCATTTAGTCAGGTGATGCACAGATAACAGACATGTGTATTAAAAGTATTTTTGAGTTTAATTTTACAGTATCTTTTATAATTGTTTGTGTGTTTTTTGCAGAGTAAGTACTTAACGTTGTTTTCTATACTAATGTTATAAAGATTTGATTGTTTGTTTGTTTGCATTGATAAGCTCCGAAACTACTGTAGGATTCTAATGGTGAAAAATTCTTTCACGTAGGATACATTATCCATGATGAACGTAAGGTACCTACAAGATTTCCCGAATTTCCATGGGAACGAAGTCCCGGGCGGAAAGCTAGTCTATTTATAATTTAAGTAGTAGTTCAAGTGCAATTCAGGGTCATTCATGTAACAAATACATGGTGATGCCTTTTGAATGCATGACCAGACCATTGAATGGATCAATTTGCGTGTAAATGGTCAATATACTTAATTTTAGATATTTTTACCCGACAGCGCGACGCAAAGGTGGGTAATGTGTTTGTCAGCCTATGTATGTATGTGTATTTGTACCTTTGTGGCACTATTTAGACCAAACGTGTGGGCCGATTTTGATGAATGATTTGTCATGACAGCGCGAGTGTCATAGAAAGTATAAAATATTTGATAAGTCAAAATGGCCGATTTTGGACGCCATAATGTGAAAAAGAAAAAAATGAAAATCGACGAACTATGTCAAGTTGAATAGGTATTTGAAAATCATTGTTAGGTTTCTCATATCGTTTTTCAACCAAAATTACTGTTTAGGATCTATGACGATTTAAAGTTGGTTACTAACGATTTTTCACTTAAATGTACGCTTTTAATCCGTAAATTGTTAATTTTTTATGCAAGTGAGATGAGATATATATATATATAAAACTAATGAAGAGATCAATGAAAAAATATAAATATCTGACTGAACTAAAAAGTGTAAAATAAAATAAATTATTTAAAAAAAATTAAAAACCCGACTGCATAATAAAAACTGAAAAGAAAAAAACAAGCAAGCCCAGTAGTCGAGACTTTTATTATTGAATATTATTGGATAACATAACGATTTTAACAGTCGGGACCCATAAAAAATCCGGCTTCCTAATAATGGGTCCCGATTGTTAAAATTGTTATGTTATCCAATAATATTCGATAATAAAAGTCTCGACTACTGGGCTTACTTGTTTTTTTCTTTTCAGTTTTTATTATGCAGTCGGGTTTTTTTTAATATCTTAAAAAGTATATGACGTATGAAAGTTCAAACTCGCAATTAGACAGAGGGAAATACAAAACGGTGACGTAACAGTTCAGTACCGCCATATAAATTCGATACAAAATTTTGTTTTGTAAGAAACAGACAATAATGTTTGATACTAAGCTGTAAGTTTTCTACTTTCGACCAATTTCAAATTTCGTTTCGAATTCTGTAATCAGTCAATTTTAATTAATTATTTTAATAAATAATAGCTGTCATCTTTAACCCCCATAAACTCCATTGTATTCCTGAGACCTGACGATTGCGAGGACTACATGCATTGATTCAGTGGCGGCGTAGCATGGGTTGGCACCCGGGGCGATTTCCTATTGAGCACCTTCAAAATAAAACGACAAATACTATAATCTGAATAAATTTTATCTTCATCTGAGAGTCTGAATCATATGTCTCCGGTCACTTTTACTGTTGATTTAAATTTAAAGTTTAATTAGCATTTGATTTTGGCACTTTATCCAATATTACAAAACTCAATAAAAAAACTAGCATATTTTTGGCATTTCTTAAGTAGCACTTTAGCACATTTCGTATAAGTCTAGTTGGGAACACTGCAGGGCAATCGCGCTAAAAAAAATGGGTTGAATCGCAATTGAAACGTAGCTTTGATGCTACCACCTAAGCGAAGCTGATGCTGGGTAAACGAATGGAACGTTTTCGATTGCTTCTTTATAAGGAGACCTTGATTAACGACATGAACCAAACACAGCAATGTACATAATTCTATTCGTTCAATCAGCATCAGCTTCGCTTAGGTGGTAGCCCCCCAGCTACGTTTCAATTGCGATTCAATCCACTTTTTTTAGCGCGATTGCCTAACTGGGCGTGCAGTGGCTACTTATCGGTGCGACTGTGTTGGCATTCCGTTGTCACCCCTTGATGCTTGGCACCCGGGGCAGACTGCCGCCCCCCTTACGCCGCCGCCACTGCATTGATTAGATGTCTATTAAATTATAAATGTGACTGTGAAAATAGAAAAATACAACTTAGAGAATAGTCGTAAAGATTCACAAGATGAGCTTTGTAAATCCCTCTTATTGACTATCCCCAATGTATCTTTTACTAAACACAGACATTTACACTTAAAACTAATACTCTTTTTTAACAAACAATAAAAAAGAGGGGTGTTATAAGTTTGACGTGTGTATTTGTGTATCTGTATGTCTGTGTATCGTCTGTGACATCGTAGCTACACTCATTTAGGGGCTCAACTGAAAACCAGCGTTGCGGCTTCTGCTGCAACACTTGCTGAGGCGAGTCCTGTTTGTCATCGCACTACATCACAACTTCATTAATTTTAATTTATATTTTAATTTCTTTTAATTTGTTGTTATTATTTTTATTTTGTGTTGTTTATTCCTATGTTTCATTGTTGTTGTTGTGTTGTAGTGTGTATGTCAAATAAACGTTTTGAATCTTGAATCTAAACAAATGGACCGATTTCGATACGATTTTTTAGTTTGATTTTTTAATACAAAATACAAAACTATTTATTTTCAAAAACACTTTTTTACAAATATTGTAATTGGAATAGGGAACTCCTAGTAGGCAATGAATTTGCCTGTGGCAGGAGAACCCGCTCTTCCATAGCTCTTAGAAACTAAAATAAATAGAGTAAAAATGAAGCAAGAATATAAATCAAAATTTGGGTGTGTGTGTGTTTGTGTGTGTGTGTTTGTGTGTGTGTGAGTATGTGTGTTAATCGAGATGGTTCTTAGCTAAATTTGATTAAAATTGGTTCCGCCGTCTAAAAGTTATTTATAAGTAATCGAATGTCAGTGTGATTTAATTTTTAATTGCCTAGTTATTAATTTTAAAACGTAATAAGTGCCCCAGAGCTTATTCAAGAATTTCGATACAAAACCGGTAGAGCTGATCGAAACTTGCATAAGCAATTTGCAATTTGGATTTATCCTTACTTCCTTACTAGGTAATATTATAAATGCGAAAGTAACTATGTCTGTCTGTCTGTCGGTCTGTCGTCTGTCTGTCTGTCCGTCTTTCACGCCTAAACTACTGAACTTTTGATGAAATTTGATGAGATAGGTTAGAGCCTGGGAAAAGACCTAGATTACATTTTATTCCACGGTTGGGCACGATATACCCTGTAGTCCACGCGGGCGGCACCGCGGGCGGAAAGCTAGTTATAAATAAAGAAAAAAATAATTTTTCTTTTTCAGAATTGAAACGCGAAGAAGAAGATATATTGGCTTTGATTTTAGACACATCAACTCAGTTTCAACTGAACATTTATTAGATTATGAAACCAAAACGACTCCTCGACAAAAATATACCACGGCTCAAGAAAACACCACGGTTCGAGAAGATACCACAGCTCGGGAAAATACCACAGTTCGAGAAGATACCACAGCTCGAGAAAATACCACAGCTCGAGAAGATACCACAGCTCAAGACCATACTACGGCTGAGTACAATACGACGATAATGTAAGATCTTTTTTGCCGTGTGGTGATCGGTTGAGAATACACCACCCCATCTCTTTCCGTGGGTGTCGTAAGAGGCGACTAAGGAAACACAAATGAGACCTGCCTCCTAGTAATCCATACCAGGCAACGACACTTCTTTTTTGAATCTAAGGTGTCCTCCTATGGTATCATGCGGTGTGGTAGGCTCTGTAAAGGACCGTCTGGTTCACGACCACCCTCCTACCGAAGTCCGACGCCAAGCAGCTTGCTGTGTACCGTCGGTGCGTGGGAGTACCGGTGCCTTTATAGGCATTTTCTGGGTTAACTCGCTCCATCGTCGACCTCATCTTTGACCTTTATAGTCAAGATTGAGGTCAAGAGTTAACCCATCATATAATTTAAAAAAAAGATCTTTAAAGTTGGATCTTAGGACGTCAATCCGCCTATCAAACTGAACAACATTCCCTAAGGACTATAGGAAAAATCTATTTTATGCAGGTTCCTTGGGGAAAGTTTTACAATTTATACGGCTAATTCACAACCTTCTATTTTAAATATATAGGTTGAAAAAGAACCTCTTAGCTTTATTGAAAATCCTGAACCAGTATCACTTACAGAACACTTTTTATTTTTTATCTGTGGGTTTTTTTTTCCTAAACGTAGACACTACTCGGGTGCACCCCCCGAGCGCTCCCGCACCCCTCGCGTGCCTGGTGTAGGAGCAATGTCTACGTTTAGGCAAAAATGAACTATTCCCATTGAAAAAATATTTTAAAAAATATATTTTTTTCATAAATGTGTTCTTTGAGTGATTCTGGTTCAGGATTTTGAATATAGCTAGGAGGTTTTTTTGACCCTGTATAAAAGAAGAAACTGACTGGTGACTGATTGACTGACATAGAAGCACAGCACAGGGTCTAGAGATTTCAAATTTGGCATGTAGGTTTCTTATGAGATCTAGCGGAGCACTAAGAAAGGATTTCACTCACTCTCTAAGGGGGTGAAACAGGGGTTCGAAGTTTGTATGGAGAAATTTTTTTTATTGGATATTTTGACTCGAAACTTCGTCAACGGACACGTGTTTCCCGATTTTTCGAAAATCCTCCCCTAAGGGGTCAAGAACAGGGTGACTAAAAGAGATCTTTGCGCGAGCGAAGTCGCGGGAAAAGCTCGTTTAAATATAAAATAGTATTCATCATTATTATACAATGTTATAAAACAAAGTCCCCAGACTCTGTGTCTGAACCATGTCTGAACTGAACGCGATAAACTCAAAAACTACTGAACGGATTTTCATACGGTTTCCACCAATGAACGAAGTGATTCAGAGGGAAGGTTTATGTTTTTCATTTCCGAAATTCCGACGGGAACGAAGTTCAAGGCGAAAAGCAAGTATGGAATAAATTATTAAGCCACGTTATTGCGAGCCTTTATTGGAATATCAATGTGACGTAAAAAATTACAGACACTAGCGTGCAGTTTTGTAGTAGAATTGGCCTGATTGTTACTTTGGGTTGGGAGTGTCGATGTCGTTAAGAAAGAGGGTGCTGATAAAGGCGATAAAATTCTCATATCTTAAATCTGGTATTTTTAATTGAGGTAATATTATTAGTGAATAAAGTAGGCATTGCGAACAAAAAATTCGCAAAATTCGAATATATTTTTTGTTCGCAATGCCTACTATATATCATATATATTCAGAATCCTGAACCAGTATCACTTGCTCAACACTTTTTTTTTGAGGTGGGGATTTTTTTGTCCTAAACGTAGACACCACTCGGGTGCACTCCCCGAGCGCTACCCGCACCCCTCGCGTGCCTGGTAAAGTCTACGTTTAGGCAAAAATGAACTATTCCCAATGAAAAAATATTTAAAAAAATATTTTTTTTTTCATAAATGTGAGTGACACTGGTTCAGGATTTTAAATATAGCTAGGAGGTTCTTTTTGAACCTGTATAAGCGCGTGCCGCGCGCTGGGAGTGTTTCATGTCATGACTCATAGATTTTAGCGCCAGCCGCCGCCGCCGCCGCCCGCAGACTTGTGGTCCATGTACCACAACGCGTGCTACAAATTAGCGATACGCGTTGTCCACTCTAGTACGAAGTACTTATATATGGGTACATTGATATACAGGGCTTTAGGTATCTCTCTTTCAACCTCTCGGGTGGTTAATCAGCTCATAAAACTGAACAACTTCCCCAAGGAACATAGTTCAAAATACGAAAAAAAATTTTGATCTCCCATATAAAATGCGCTATATGCTGATGAAGTTTGTATGGGAAGTATGGGAACTCAAAATTTTTTTTCGTATTTTGACCTATGTTCCTTGGGAAAGTTGTTCAGTTCCATGGACTGATTAGCCACCCGAGAGGTTGAAAAAGATTTACCTAAAGCCCTGTATATATAAGGTATTATTAGTCACTTTCCTTTTAACACGTTATTGTGTAGGTCAAAATATATCATTTGAGTCAAAAAACAAAAGCATAATATTAAATTTAAAAGGTCTTGAAAAATTTTGTTATGATATTTTTTCATTACTATGTTGAATAAACCCATCCATTCAAACGTAAATAATAATGGCAGTAGTAGAGCGGGCGAGCGGGGAGTGGACGGCTATAATCGAAGAGAACCATTCCTTTATCTTTAAATGGATTTTTTTTTATTTTTTTTTACAAAATTTAATTTTCAGATAATTAATTTTTATGTTGTTTTTTGGAATACTATCAACCTATACAATAACGCCTTAGAAGGTAAGTGACTAATAAATTAGGACCTTATATATTTTTAATAAGAACTCTAGATCTCTCTCTTATCATTTTTATAGCTGTAAAAATATACATCAAAATGATGTACTAGAGTGGACAATCACAAATAACTTGAGGGAAAGATTAGGCGCGAATGGAATTTGAACACACGACCCCAGAATTAGATCTAAAAATTTTATTATTTTTATATACTTACTTACCTTTTTTTTTCAGACCGGACACGAATACCAGAAAATACGGTTTAATTTTCACACCCTTGGACCCAGCTACAGACTTCGATCTAATTTTCGGGAAGAAGGACAATACCACAACGAAGTATTTTATTTTAATTTTTTATTATAAGATGGCTTAACTCTTGACCTCAATTTTTGAAGACAATGTTATCCTACTAATATTAAAAATTCAAAAGTTTGTCTTTATGTATGTTCTAAAGGGCTCACGTCACAATGGAAAACCTTAGTGTGGGCCTTTGAGTGTGTAGCGTTTATTTATTATAATCCTTTGATTTGGGGTTCCATAAAATAAAAGGACTTCGTCAAGTGTGCCGTTGCCTAACAAGTATAGAACCCGCTGGGTTAGACATCAGAATAACAAACAAAAGGCTTCATAATTTTCCCAAATTCCCACGGGAACGAAGTCCCGGCGGAAAGACCCGCACCTCTCTCGGCCCCCTTCGTCGCCTGCCCCCGCGCCCCCTTACCGCACGGGCGAGGTCTCATTTAAACGGTTTACCTATAGTCTATTCTAAAGAATAAATAAAAAACTCAACTTCATATTTTGGATGTTTAAATTTTTCTAGAATTGCTATCTACTGTTGGACTAAAAACACATTGCACAGTCCTTTTAATTCGATATTTAATAATTACAATGCAAGAACACTAAACCACGATCTACGCAGTAAAACGATCTGTCAAAGTGACGTTTAGTGTTGTGCCACACCGCGTGGACTGGTAGTGTTTTATCACTGGGAGGTTTTCTTTTTGGGTATTTAAAAAAAAGTAGTTCCCCAGAGCTCTCTAGATGGCGCTGAACTGACTCCGTTACTAGGGGCCAAAGCCAAAAGGCTTGGAGAAAAACATTGCATCAAATATTCTGTTCGTTTGCTTTGGCTTCCGATCATCCTAGTTTTCTCGCGCTTTGTTATAACCTAACTACGTGTGGTAGATGTGATATGACAATAACGTTTCGTTTTATGATCTCAAAATTACGTTCAAGTGAATTAATCAAAAATAATGTAACGTTCCGTTCCTTGCAGTAACGTACCTAGTTTAGCGCCATCTATCCGGCGACTAGGGAAAATTTTTTAAAAAAATAAAAAAAATCCCTCATTGTGTCGTTGATCGATTTTGTCTTACCACTACCTACCTAACAAGCATCATTGTATCTGCCTATTTCTTGCAAGTGTATCTATCTATTTCGACTGTCTAGCTAGGTTAGGGCGCCGAGAACAAATCTGAAGTTCTATCTAAGTGCGCCGCGAACTGAAAAAGATTGGGAACCCCTGGTCTATTATAAAGAGGAAAGATTTTATTGTTTTTTAGGGTTCCGTAGTAATCTACGAACCCTTATAGTTTCGCCATGTCCGTCTGTCCGCAGGTTTCCTAAGAAACCCTTGGTATTACAGAGCTGAAACTAAGCATGATTATACATATGAATCACGCCGACAGAACTGTAGAGTAAAATCTTGGAAAAAAAAATTTTTTCGGGTGTCTCCCATAGACGTGAAAGGGCGATGAATTTTTTTTTCTCGCCAATATCATTGAGTGGGGTGTCATAGGATAGCATTTTAAAAGATAGAAGGGGTTTACTAAGAACGTTTTTCGATTTAGCACTCCGTTTGCGAAATATAAATTTTTAAAGTGAAAATTTTTGTCAAACACAAGTGTCCCCCCCAATACCTGCTAAACGGTTGTTTCTAAAAATGTAAAAAAATTCACGTTGGTAGAATATACAACGAAATTTAAAGGAAAACTATCACACATAAGTTGGTCCTTCAAGTTTGCGAGTAATAGTCGACCAAGTGCCAAACACTGTTGGGATTAATAAGAATGTATTTGAACCATGCTGCTACGGAACCCTACAATGCGCGTGGCTCGACACGCTCTTGGCCGTTTTTTTGTTTGTTTGCTTTGAAAAGGCTCCGAAACTACTGGATCGATTTGAAAAATTCTTTCACCTTTAGAATCCTATATTGCCCCTGATGAACATAGGCTACATAATTTTCCCGAATTCCCACGGGAATGAAGTCCCGGGCGGACTTAGTAGTCGATAACATAGAAATGTTAATTCATATTTTTTCGTTACAAATATTCATTTTTATTTACAGGAATGAAACGAAGGTGATTAATGCAACTACGAATACTTTTTCTGTAAAGAAAGAGGGGCAAAAACCTTACCCTAAGAAACATCATACATCGGTCTTAACGACCATACTAAAAGCAACTCTTGGGGCAATGATTCGATTTTGGTTCAAATAACTATAATATTGTAATTAAATTTTAAAACGGGTCTAAATTCGCGTATTTATACAGGACTTTAGGTACCTATCTCTCTTTCAACCTCTCGGGTGGTTAATCAGTCTATGAAACTGAACAACTTTCCCAAGGAACAAAGGTCGGAATACGCAAAAAAATTTTTTTGTTCCCATACAAACTGCGTCAGCTCATAGCGCATTTTGTATGGGAAGTCAAATTTTTTTTTTCATACTTCGACGAAAAAAAAAATTTTGAGTTCCCATACAAACTTCATCAGCATATAGCGCATTTGTATGGGAACTCATTTCGTATTTTGAACTATATTCCTTGGGGACAGTTTCATGGACTGATTAACCACCCGCGAGGTTGAAAGAGAGATACCTAAAGCCTAAAGCCCTGTATACGCGAATTTAGACCACAGATTTAGACCCGTTTTAGAATTTAATTATGTGTTCAAATTGCGAAAGTTTAAAGTGTTATAATATTGAGTCCATTAATTGTTTTATGCATGTATGTTAATATATTACTTAATGTACACAGAGCAGCATGTCAGGTTACCAAATCGCACTACGAAAGCCGGCTCTATTACGAACGCGATAAGGGCTACACGTGTAGCCTGATGTGCTGCCGTGTGTGCAAATAATAAAATAGCATTTTTTTTATAACTTTATTATTATTACTTTGAAATATTAGGTTGTTCACACTAAATATTACGACCTGTAGTAGTGCAAGTTTCAGCGTGATGGACTTCCACTCAAGAGCGTCGCCAGCCCTCGGCCCAGGTGGGGACAAGTCAAGTTAATCTTATGGAGGATGAAAAAAATATGTAGTTTTACACTTGTAGCGCGAGTGTTTTCCTCTACGGCGAATAGAGAATATGCATGATTTTTTTTATTTAAAAAATTAATCCTCATTCATGTAATAAACAGTTTAGTAAAACTATTTTTCGAATAACTATGAAATTTAAAAAGTATAAACCATCTTTCTAGCAAAACGAAATTTAACACGGAGTTTGAATGGACGTAGTGACATGTGACGTCACAGTCCATGTCGGATCTCTCTGTCTAATCGGTGCGTAATTAACAGTTTTAAATGCGTATATCGGCCGTATTTCTTGGCCAATTTTAATTTCACTTTTTGTCATCTCAGCTACGGTATTTTCATATTTTGTTAATCAATGCGATAAAAAAAATTCATGCATATTCCCTATTGGCGATTGTAATAAGAACGGTTCCAACTTTGGTTGCTTTGCAGTTGGTTATATTTTTTTTATCTGTTGGCGACGCCCTTGCATCCACTCACTGATACAGGACCTGCCTCATCGCGCTAAATAATATTCAGGACCAAAGGGTCTAATAAATATTTATTCTATAAAAAAAAGGTCCACATATAAGTATTCTTCCATGCTGGACTGGGAGTGAAAGAAAAACTTAGAATGCGCCAGCTACCTACTCTTCTTAGGTATACAGTAAAAGACTGTAAGAGAAATGCGAGGGTTTTGCTGTATAATGGGCGAAAGGCTGACCACCTCTCACCATTATACAACTTGTTACATCTGATAACCCTCACAATTCGTGTCAAACGTGGCATCAAGTATTTCGCTAGAACCACTGATGCTCTGCTTACACCGTTAGGGATTATAAGCGTGAGCGTATTTGTAACTGTGAAAATGGAAAGGTACAACTTTCGTGATACCTAGTCGATAAGGTTCACAATAGGGATTGTTGACTATTTTTTTTTTTATTGTTTATCTTAAAAAGGAACTGAATCCAAAACCCAAAACCGAAATAATTTTTGAAAACTATTGAGAAATAAAAAAGTTACAAGAGATTAAATTTCAATAGAGGGGGAAACTGTCAAACAACGAAAAAGAGATGCACTTACAGGCATGTGACGTCACCGCCATTTGTTTGCGTAGGTAAAAACGAGACAGCTAGCTCTCCCCACAAAACGAGATAGCTAGTCCTTACGTTATTATAAATGCTAATAACTTGTTCATTTATAAACCAATTTTAATGCTGTTTTCGGAAATCAATATATTTCTAGCATTATTTTTTGTTTCTCATACAATAATTCATAAAATCAAACACTGTCAACATCCCTATTAGTGTGATGAGATGAGCTATTGCAAATAGCACTTATTGACTACCCCGAAAGTTGTTCCTTTTACTAAAACACAGTCACATTTATGTATGTACTAGCTGACCCGGCGAACTTCGTAACGACTTAGATTTTCTCACCTTTTGAACCTTCCCTAAAATTTCATTTCAAGACAAAAATTAGCCAAATCGGTCCGGCCTTTCTCGAGTTTTAGCGAGACACTGGAAGGCTGAACTAAGTTCATTGGAAGGCGCCATCAGCTCTGCTTGCTATTTATTAAGAAGCTTAAGAGATATGTTGACGGTAGATCAGTTAGTCTGTTTATTTTGCATTAGTAGAGTCGCGTTATAGCATAATGCATTGGGGCAATGGCTATAAATACAACGTGGTTAGGGCATTTATACTGCAAAACAGAGCTGTTAGAATGATTTCTCGCATACCTCCTTGGGTTTATTCAAGGAACACTTTAATAATAATAATAATGAAATCATTTATTATCAGGCATCTAAGGCCCATAGATAAATACCTTACAGACTAACATACATATGAATTATAATTAAACAAAATAAAATAAAACTAACTAACACTATTTCCCGGGTGTTTTTTCGGGGGTGTCTACAACCGGGAATCTCCCTCGGAAACGGCGGAACACCACGCCCTCCAGCCAAAAGCTCTCCTTCATGACGGTCTCCAGCATGAACGTCGAGAACCGCACCACAAATACTTTGAAACTAGCATGGTGATGCGATTCCAACGGTTTCACTCTCTGGAGACCTAAGGGAACTTTTGTCTTCTGCCGTATGTACTCGACGACGTCTTGCACCTCAGTGCTGTAGTGCAGTCGTGACAAGTACACAGGCGTGCTCGGAGCTTCAGCCCGCAGACTCACTCACTCCTTCTTTTAAGAAGTTTAAAATCCTGTCAATGCCTAGTTTGTAAGTAATTCTAAGCAATCTGGTCAAATGTAAGTTTCAATCAGAACTCGAAATAGAAAATCGTGTAAACACTAGAAGAAAAGATTTAGCCCACAAGATTCAACCATGTCTCAATGTTGCCAAGCACTGCTCTAGATTTCAAGCAGTGAGTTTATTTAATAGACTTCCTATTGAACTAAAACGTGAAACAAATCTGAATATTTTTAAAATTAAATTAAAATCATTACTTTTGAACAGTCTGTTACGCACTTGATGAATTTTGAATTTTTGACATTGACATTTTGAATTTTGACATTTGTTAATTTTTAGTTTCGTTATTATTTAGTATTAAGTTTGTCATATTTATTTTATTATACGGATAAGGTTGACATTTTAGTTTTGATTGACATTTTTCAATTGTTGTTGCTTACTAATATTATAATAGAAATGAATTTAAAATGTTGATGAGAATTGTAATTATGTAATTGTTACTATTGTGGTGTAATTTTTTATTTCGCACACTTTGTAAACTGTTTTTTTGAATAAATTTGATTGATTGACAAACGAAGATCATTTAATTTTTAATTATTTCTAGATGTATGTAAAGGCATTACACACACGTATGCTGAGTCAGCGCCCTTTCACTGCTTTACTTATTATTTCATTATAGTTTTACTTATAGTTATAAGATTATTATAGAAAATGTTTGTAATAGCAGTGAATAAAGTTTTTCTCAGTAAATAAAGCAGTGATAGCCCAGTTGGTGCCAGACTTGTGATCGGAAGGTTGCGGGTTCAAATCCTGGTGCGGGCCTGTACCACTAAATTCGTCTTTTCGGATTTATGTACGGATTTCTAATTATCACTTGCTTAACGGTGAAGGAAAACATCATCGGGATGAAACCCATCCAACCCGCATTGGGCCAGCGTGGCGGACTATGGCCTAAATCCCCTTCGTGTTTCGAAGGGAGGCCCGTGCCCCTCGGTGGGGACGTATATGGGCTGATGACGAAAGTTTTTATCTATCTTACCTCCATAACATCAGCAATCTTCTCCCATTGTTCCTGCGAGGGGTCCATGCCGGTCGGGTTGTGCGCGCACGCATGGAGGAGGATCACAGAGTGTTCTGGCGCATTCTTCAGATCCTCGATAAGGCCGTCGAAGTCTAGGGCACGCGTCTTGTCACTCCAGTAGCGGTACGTGCGAGGTTTCGTGAAGCCAGAGTTCATGAACACTAAGTGGTGGTTTTCTATTAAAGAAAAAAGGAAAATTACAACATTGAGTGATTTTAAATTAACAAGAAATTGAGGAAAAAAAAATTAAGAAAAACTTCTTACCAGTCCATATACATCCTCACCGAGGGGCACGAGCCTCCCTTGGAAACACGCAGGGGATTTAGGCCATAGTCCACCACGCTGGCCCAAAGCGGGTTGGTGGATCGCTCGTCTTTTGAAAATGTATTTTTTTGGACGGGCGGGTTTCATCACGATGTTTTCCTTCACCGTTGAGCAAGTGATAATTAGATATCCGTACATAAATCCGAAAAGACGAATTTAGTGATACAGGCCCGCACCAGGATTTGAACCCGCAACCTTCCGATTACAAGTCTGGCTCATAACCAACTGGGCTATCACCACTAAAAACTTAATTTTCGCTAACCAATAATTATCAGTCATATCACATATCATAAGTCATAAGTCACCCTATTTAAAGCGACTTATTTTATTTTTATTCAGCAAAATGTCAAAAATGGTGTCAAGTAGTTCTAGAAAGAACTACATGAAGTTCTGCCTACTCCTAAAGGTATTATAAGCGTAAATACAATACTTATGATGTCACTTTATCATATACTAAAGCGAGTTATCATTTACTGAAGCAATTTTTCTGCGCATTCATGCCACGATGATAGCCCAGTTGGTAATGAGCCAGACTTGTAATCGGAAGGTTGCGGGTTCAAATCCTGGTGCGGGCCTGTACCACTAAATTCGTCTTTTAGGATTTATGTACGGATTTCTAATTATTACTTGCTCAACGGTGAAGGAAAACATCGTGATGAAACCCGCCCGTCCAAGAAAATTCGTTTTCAAAAGACGAGCGGTCCGCCAACCTGCATTGGGCCGGCGTGGTGGACTATGGCCTGAATCCCCTTCGTAATTCGAAGGGAGGCCTGTGCCCCTCGGTGGGGACGTATATGGGCCGGTAAAAAAAATCATGCCACTGAATATTATACAACGTGTTTCATGAATACCATTACAAAAAAAAAATTAAATACCCAACTCTAGTAATCAGTTTTAAGGATTTGACATTTCTAGAAAAAGAGCTGGCTCTACTTTGAACTATCTACGATCAACGGACGGCCGATAATGAGGGCTATCGCGTGTGAATTCGCCGCTAGGGGCGCTGGTGTAGCGTGAGGTCTCTGGGCTACAATCTTCTTAATTATAAAACAAAGTAGGGTTTGTTCTAACACTTATAACTCGAGAACGGCTGAACATATTTTGATAAAATTTAGTGTGAAAGTGGCTGAAACTCTATATTACTACATAGGCTACCTAATTTTCCCAAATTTTTACGGGAACGAATTCCCGGGCGGAAAGCTTGTCTTAATATATACTTAAAACAAAGTCGGGTTGGTTTCAACACTTATATTACTCGAGAATGGCTGGACCGATTTTGATAAAATTTGGTAAGGAGGTAGCTGACACCTTGAATTAACACAGGCTACATAACTTTCCTAAATTCCCACGGGAACGAAAGCTAGTATGATGATAAATGCATATTTAGTGGCTCCAGTGACATGTACACAAAATAATTTGCTTATCTATAGAGGCCAAGTCCACTCTGAAAACGCGAAAGCATTATTTATCATAATAGCTTTCCGCCCGCGGCTCCACCCGCGTGGACAACAGGTTATATCGTGCCCAACTGTGGGATAAAATGTAGCCTATGTTCTTTCCCAGGCTCTAATCTATCTCTGTACCAAATTTCATCAAAATCGGTTCAGTAGTTTAGGCGTGAAAGACGGACAGACAGACAGACAGAGTTACTTTCGCATTTATAATATTAAAGTAAGGATAAACACTATATGTATATATTCCATTTAATATGGCTTCAGCGCTAAAGGTTATGGGTTTAATTCTCACCAAGAACAAACATGAGATGAACATAGATGTTTGTTCTGTCTGTTTGTTGTGTCTGTGTGTACTTATGTATGGTGTATAGGTCTCTGATATGTGATACGTGAATGTTTTGAAAAGACATAGTTGACCCTGCGAATCGCTACCAACCACTGCTTTGAGACAGTTTTATCTTTCGGAAACTTATTTGCGCCTTTTTTTCCGAGCAAAACGGGACTGCGCAACACTGCAGCATTGCCAATACGTTAACTCTACGGTTAAATTGTATCAAATATGATTTAAATGTAAATTTTTGTTTTAGTGCCCGTAATAACAAACTTTGACAGCCGTACTTTAGGACCTCACTCTACAGTGGCGCCACCTAGTGAGACAAAAAACGGTAGTCCTCATTGTCACTGCCTGTCACTGTCATCTGTAAGTGCAAGACAGAGATGTACTGATATTCGAAGCTTCGAATTTCGGTCGTAAAACCCGTACGAGTTCACTTGAGACGTTTGAGACCGAGTTAACTTGGAATAGATTATATGATAGGATTCCAATACGGATGTTGACAATTTTTTTAAATTGTTTATCTTTAAAAGGAATAATAATTGTATCCAAAACCCAAAACCGAAATAATTTTTGAAAACTATTGAGAAATAAAAAAGTTACAAGCTATTAAATTTCAATAGAGGGGGAAACTGTCAAACAACGAAAAAGAGATGCACTGACTGGCATGTGACGTCACCGCCATTTGTTTGCGTAGGTAAAAACAAGATAGCTAGCTCTCCCCACAAAACGAGATAGCTAGTCCTTACGTTAATATAAATGCTAATAACTTGTTCATTTATAAACCAATTTTAATGCTGTTTTCGGATATTAATATATTTCTAGCATTCTTTTTTGTTTCACATACAATAATTCATAAAATCAAACACTGTCAACATCCCTATTCGCATACGAATTGACAAGATTCACATGCACCCGTCGCGCGCTTGTTTACGCCACGTGCGATACAAATCATGCACACGGGTGTGCAGACATCGCGCGAGGGTTCACATCCGAATCTTGTCAATTCGTATGCGAATTGGAATTCTATTGCTTCAAACATACGTCTCCTGGGCCGACGACGTCATCTTTGGTGTGCGGAATGATATCGGAAGAGAGTCCAGATACGTATCCCTAACAAAGATGCTATTTCTTTGTATACAGGGTATCTCTCTTTCAACCTCTTGGGTGGTTAATCAGTCCATGAAACTGAACAACTTTCCCAAGGAACATAGGTCAAAATAAGAAAAAAAAATTTGAGTTCTCATACAAACTTCATCAGCATACCTACAGCTCATTTTGTATAGAAGATCAATTTTTTTTTTCGTATTTTGTATTTTGACTATATTTCTTGGGGAAGTTGATGAAGATTCATGAACTGATTAACCACCCGAGAGGTTGAACGAGAGATACCTAAAGCCCTGTATATTTTCGATATTGTATCATTTTGCACAACGTACATTGAAGGTGACGCCGTCGGTCCAGTTCTCAAGTTAACTCGTACGAGTCGTATAGGCCATTTAACGAAGGAAAAATAGGGTTATATTGATCATTTCTTTTAATATCTCGTTAAATATTGATCCGAGCGAAAAAGTGTCAAGAACCTTTTTGTAGAGAATTTTATGTAGATTACTTCAGTAAAATATTTTTTCTTGCTATGAGCCACCATTTACGAGTTATTTAAAAAAAACTTTTAAAAAGGACCTTTACACCCTTTAGTATGTTGGTTCAGACACTATTACCTACAACTATGCCTAAAATCGCTTTTACACGAACTATTTCCCCTATTTGGCAGTAGTTTGTTTTCGTTGATTGGGCTAGTAGATGGTACACAGTAGAGCCCCTGAACCTAGCGAAATCTTTGAGAAGAAAGTAATAGTTGACTTACCCCACGTAGGAGATGAGTAGTAAAATGTGTTATATTTCAGGTGTTTTGCTAACAGTTCGGAACCGACTCGCAGGGCGCCTGTACCAGATAACGTCTGTACTCCGAAGGCCTAGAAATAAAAATAATATCAATTTCTTTTATTTTGAACCCCATACAAAAAAAATGATGTTATAAGTTTGACGAGTGTATCTGTGGCATCGCAGCTCCTAAACTTTAGGACCTTTTTTTATTATAAGATGGGTTAGCTCCTGACCTCAATCTTGACCATAATAAAGGTCAAAGATGAGGTCGACGATGGAGCGAGTTAACACAGAAAATGCCTATAAAGGCACCGGTACTCCCACGCACCAACGGTACACAGCAAGCTGTTTGGCGTCGGACTTCGGTAGGAGGGTGGTCACGAACCAGACGGTCCTTTACAGAGCCTACCACACCGCATGAGACCATAGGACGACACCTCAGATTCAGAAAAAAATGAAGTGTCGTTGCCTGGGATGGATTAAAGGAGGCAGGTCTCATTTGTGTTTCCTTAGTCGTCTCTTACAACACCCACAGAAAGAGATGGGGTGGTGTTATTCTCAACCGATCACCACACGGGACCTAAAGGAATGGACCGATTTCAATGAGTTTTTCATTGAAAGCTGATGTAATTGAGACGGTTCTTAGGTTCGGCCGTTTAAAAGTTATAAGCAATCGAAGTCGTACATTTTATTTTTATTTTAGAGTCATTATCTGCTTAGTGTGGGATTTTGCGTATGCATATTTACTTTTATTTATTCAATAATAATGTTATGAATTTAATCGCAATAACATCTTATCATTTATTTTCACAACATAATTCGAGCGAAGTTCTTAATATCAATTTAGTATTTGTGAAAATATTTCTTAATATGTGTAAGTATGTGTTTAGTAAAAGGTACAACTTTCGAGTCAATAAGAGCTGTTTACAATAGCTCATCTCACTAATTGTGAACCTTAACGACAATCACGAAAGTTGAACCTTTTCTTTTTCACAGTCACAGTTCATTTCACGATACTATCAACAGCTCAAGCAAGACGTGACAACAACGCGGTTATTTGTCAAAAAAGTGTCGAAATGACAAAACCAAAGGGCGAGCAATCCTTTACGCGGTACCCTCGCGCAATCAAAGTGAAGTTTTACAGTCATCGGAGTGGCATAACGCGCGAGTATGTCGCGGACCGTGCTAGCTATGCTAAGTTAGTGATACACGATATCAGAGCCGGCCCTGACGGGACGCGGCTAATAATAGCAATTGGCTATTTAAATGACGTTGTTATTTAGCTGGCAGTAGCCAAGACAGAAATAAATGTAAACAAATAGGTATCGTAGGCGTTCGGTTGCGAGAATTTGAGTAGTTTACTGATATTAAAAATTTATTTAGATAATAGGTATTTTTATATAGAGTGACATTAAATTAGCGAAACTTTAGGGGGTGATTCTCCCCATGAAACTGATCAACTTTCCCCAAGAAATCTCTAAGAAATTTTTAAAAAAATCATCTACTTCCTATACAAAGATATTGTATATCAGCAGATAGCACCTAATGTTCAAGCAAAACATATTACTTACTGTAAAGTTTTCGATTTTCGTAAAGCATTTCGTCATATGGTAAAGAGTATAGAGTAGTTATTGAGCTATGTATTCTGACAAACTTGACGTCCTTGCATCGACCATACAGCGTCCTTGTAAGTGTTTATGGGTGACCATAGTGAAGTGTTACATATAGTGCAAACTTCAGGTGTTCGTGAACAAATATTTACGCCGCATCCTGGGAATCTGTTGGCCACGAACTATCTCTAATGCAAAACTATGGGAGTTAACTGACCAAAAACCAATGAGCAAGGAGATTCTTATAAGAAAATGGCGCTGGATTGGGCACCTCTTGAGGAGACCCGATAACCATCTGTTCAAACAAGGCCTAATATGGCAAGCTTGTGGCACAAGAAAGCCGGGCCGTCCTCGTACCACCTGGAGACGGTCAGTTGATAAAGAGGCTGCATCAACTGGTCTCGGTTGGAAGGACATCGAAGCTGCCGCCCAAAACAGAGAAGAATGGAAATCCTTTCTGAGAGCCCTATGTCCCTGATGAGAGATAACAGGATTACATTATCACCATCATCATAATAGTAAAGTGTATAAAGTGAGACTTACGCATCCGGACGCTATGACTGGGCTGTCCTCGCCGAGCAGCAGAGACACTGATAGTTGGGAGAACTGATCCAGGCCTGGAGAAACAAATTTTGTATTAGATTTTGACACTTTAACCTATCCTTTCCAATTATTTGTTCAGTTACATGGGCAGATTAGTACCCCATTAAGTTTTAAAGACTAGCTTGCGGTTCACTGTTTCGAAAGCGTTTGAGAACTAATTTAATGAGAATAATAAATAATAAATAAATAAAATAAAACGCTACACACTCAAAGGCCCACACTAAGGTTTTCCCTTGTGTCGTGGGTCCCTCGGAACACACAAAAAGACAAACACAAACACCCATGACCCGAGAACAAACATCTGCTTTTTACACAAATGTTTGCCCCGACTGGGGATCGAACCCAGGACCCGCCGATCAAGAGGCAGCGTCACTACCACTCAACCAAACCGGCCGTCATAGAAAGATAGCAGTAATCTAATTTACTATCAAATATTAATATTTGTTATATTTCCTAATCATGAAGGGATGCGTTGCCGTCTATGCGAGCACCTATTATATGTTTTGTTTTTTGTTATATTTTGCTTCTATTAACAAAGACCTGTAATTGGCCCTCAGGCGCTATTTTTGTTTTTGTATTAAAATTGTATTCAAGGCTGTTGGTCTTCCAAATATTAAATAAATAAATAAAAACCGAGTGCAGTTAGGATGGCATGAATACACATCGTCACGCCTCTGTCACAGTTATCATGTTTGAAACGGTTTCGTATATTGTCACTAATAGGGTGTAAAGTAACACTAATTACTACGTTGAACATATGACATAATCATCACTTATTGTAACATTTCTGAGCGAATAATAAACACGATCCGACCTAAGACAACATTTTGTAATTGAATTATATGCACGCGTTATTTTTTAACCCCCGACAAAAAGGGTACTGTTAATAAGTTTGACTGTGTCTGTCTGTGGCATCATAGCTCCTAAACGAATTCATTCAAAGCACTATTTTTGTTTAAAAATTGACATAATCGAGATGGTTTTTAGCTTTATTTGATCAAAATCGGTTTAGTCGTTTAAAAGTTATAATTATAATCAATCGAATGTCGAGGGTGATACATTTTTTTTAAATTTTAGAGTTATTGTAGTATAGATAGGTACAGAATCACTTACAAAAGGGCACTTAAGTCTTGATCTATACTTAAGTATTGATTGTCTCTTTCTCTCACTATCAAAATGACAAAGACGACTGCTACTTAAGTATAGATCAGAGTCTGAGTCGCGTTCCGTAATACGGGCCTTATTATTAGCAGGTATAGCAGGTCCCTTAGGACACACACGACCAGACTCGAGAACAGGGTTTTTATAAGTTTAACGTGTGTGTCTGTCTGTGGTCCTGAACGAATGGATTTTAATGCGGTTTGTCTTTTTGAAAGCTGACGTGATCGCGATCGTTCTTTTCTTAGCTATCTATAATAATAATAAAGAGGAAAGATTTGATTGTTTGTTTGTTCGCATTGAATAGGCTCCGAACCGAAATTATTGGACCGATTTGAAAAACTCTTTCACGTTGATTATCCGTGATGGATATAGGATTTTCCCGAATTCCCACGGGAACGAAGTCTCGGGCGGAAAGCTAGTATTTTATATAATTGGTTCACCTGTTTAAAAGTTATATCATCATCATCATCATGTAATCCTGTTATCCCTCATCAGGGACATAGGGCTCTCAGAAAGGAATTATATGCACGCGTTATTTTTTAGCCCCCGACAAAAAAGGGTAGTGTTAATGCTAAAAGTTATATGCTATTATTTATTTATATTTATTTAGTTTATTAAGCGGTGATAGCCCAGTTGGTAATGAGCCAGACTTGTAATCCGAAGGTCGCGGGTTCAAATCCTGGTGCGGGCCTGTACCACTAAATTCGTCTTTTCGGATTTATGTACGGATTTCTAATTATCACTTGCTTAACGGTGAAGGAAAACATCGTGATGAATCCCGCCCGTCCAAGAAAATTCATTTTCGAAAGACGAGCGGTCCACCAACCCGCATTGGGCCAGCGTGGTGGACTGTGGCCTAAATCCCCTTCGTGTTTCGAAGGGAAGCCCGTGCCCCTCGGTGGGGACGTATATGGGCTGGTAAGAAGATTTAGTTAAGGATCTCCAACAGTGGAGTCATTAACTGATTGTCGCGGTGGTGATACACAAATATAGTTAAAATTAAAGAGTTGGTGTGTAATGTTGGTGACCTATTAAATATAAAATTAAATTCAGATACATTCAATTGTAAGACGACTTACTCTGCTATTAACAAATGATATCATTAAAATTCTGCCATGACAATGTTTGATAAACAAACTCGCAATTTAACAACAAGATAGTGTATGTAATATAATAAGCAACTCTTAGGCGGTGTTATCTTAAGTGATATTACATAACAACATGTGATAAATCTTTCCGATGGAAATTTTTATCCCATATAAAGCTACTATTCAAACAAAAATAATTTGTTATCAATTCTTTTAGAGCATAAGTGGCATTTAAGTGGGTCAGAATCACGCACCTACACGCACGACGAATGTGTTTAGTAAGGGAATGAAAAATTTCGCCGTTTGACTTGAAGGCACGATAGCTCAGTTGTTTAGAGCACCAGAAGGTCTAATCCTGGGATCGCGAGTTCAATTCCCATTCGTGCCGAACATTTTTCTGTCCCTAAAAATTATTCGGGGCAGAATCGATACCTAGAAGCCCAAAGTTCGAACAAGTTTGTTTTCTGCAATATGTCTATCTAATACTAGCATTCCACTCGGGACTTCGTTCGGGATTCGGGAAAATTATGTATTATGTATGCCTATGTTACTCAGGGATAATGTAGCATTCTAACGGCGAAAGAATTTTTCAAATCGGTCCAGTAGTTTCGGAGCCTATTCAATGCAAACAAACAAACAATGAAATCTTTCCTCTTTATGTGTAGATAGCCCAGGCAACCTGAGATAGGTCAGATTGTCTATTAAAATTCATTTATAGACTCAGTAATAAAATGCAGTGTGTTAAATGCTAGATGATTCATTAGTTCGTTTACATTTCTAAATCTTATCTTTTGATAGCAAAAGCGTTAACAGGTTATAATGTGATTAGAGTGAATATTCCAAGTTTAAACTGTTTATGCCCTTTAAAATTTAATGCGTATTTCTTCTTCTTATCGTGTGTGGGTATAGTCAAGTGTGTGGCTAGCTTGGCTAAGGTGTCAGAGTTTTCAAACCGCCAAATTCCCTCTGATTTGATTTTAATGACTGTAGTCAATCGACAACAGCCGGGAACGACAGATTAACGTGCCCTCCGAAGCACGGAAACGCTCGTGATGAATTGCCACTTTGGTCACCCATCAGGTTCCCTGCCTCTGTGTACGTTGCTTAACCTCACTGATCGGTTGAGATCAGTGAGAGCCACTGGGCTATGACCGCTACTTAGTTGGTGAATTGAAATTATGATTAACTAGCTTCCCGCGCGGGACTTCGTTCCCGTGGGAATTCGGGAAAATCGTGTACCCTATGTCCATCCCGGATAATGTAGGATTCTAATGGTGAAAGAATTTTTCAAATCGGTCCAGTAGTTTCGGAGCCTATTCGATGCAAACAAACAAACAAACAAACAAACAATCAAATCTTTCCTCTTTATAATATGTATATAGATACATACACAAACCTAGGCAGTAAAAATCGTTAAAACCAAGTCAGAGGCCATTGTGCGGTTTGAAAACTCCGTTACGAGGGTTAGCCAAGTTCGCCACACGATAAGAAGAAGAAGACCAACTAAACAGTTTAAACTTGGAATATTCACTTTAGTCACATTATAACCTGTTACTGAAAAATTTGAAATTTTTTGAAAAACTTGATGAAAAAAAAATCTGATTTCTGTTAGAAATCTTTTTTATTTTCAATTGAGGCGGTTGTTTTCCCTCGCTTTTAATTTAATGAGAACATTCTGTTGCTTCCAATTGTTATTGAGTTTGTTTCAACGTGATAGATCGTTTAGTCTTTTTAGACTTTTTATAACTTTTGTTATACCGTTTTGTTTATACGGGGGGCACAGTAACAAGTAACAAGAATTTTTAAAATGCCATAAAAAAATCATTTTTTAAAAGATTTATTTTAGTATTTTTCCCGTCGATAAAATGAAGCATAGTTTCCCTCATTTTAATATGTGCATATTATTAAGACTCACACTGGATTTATTTTTGTGGCTACCATTCAATGACAATTTTTTTTTAATACTTACTGTGGTAACATTTTAAAACTTTCACTGTATGGGCTATTGTCATACTAATGTTTTCCAACATTTAAAATAAGTTTGTCCAACTCCAAAATAACTCAAAATATAAAATAATTAAAACTGATTAATTTTCATACATCATTTTTAGAGAATTCAATATTTTGTTACTGACATACAATTCAAAGGATTTGAGATAAATAAAATAATGAACTTTGAGGATCTTTCTTTTTTAAACACATGATTATGATTGCATTAATCAATCTTGGAGTATTTTGTGGTAAGGCAGTGAAACTTGCGGCTTCCTATACCATTTACTTTTAAGCCCTTTTACTTGTTAATTTCGCCATCAAAAAACCCACCAAGAGGCATCAGCCTCCCTTCAGCGCAGGGAATAAGGCTAGGCCATTAAAATTCCTTTTAACCATTAGTTTTTAAACTAAAATTTATATTTTAAACTATTTGTAAGGTACATGTTCTTTTCTTGCCGAACCTATTACATTTCGAACAAGCTGTGCTTGCTGTCATAAAATAAAAATGACATTGGCAGCAATGGTAATGTCATTCATTAATAAGTTTTTCTAATGTATTCTTCTTATTTTGTTTTCATAATTTCTTGTTTTTACACTTACCTAAGACAGGCAAGTACTCATGATTGAGTGTTTGGTCATCAGATATCTGTTGCTCCATTTTTCGGACCACTGGCAGCACCCATGGCTTTCCATTTTCATCTCTGTAAGCTGCAAGATTGATAACAATGATTAACATATTTTCATTTGTTTTAGTTTATTATCATAATTCTTACAACTATCTTTACATGAGTTAAACCTAACAGTGTAGCTACATTACATTACTATTACATACTTTAGGCATGCTTATAGCAAATAAGAAATGCTAAAATATAGCAAATTCTTGAATTTTTGCCCATAGAAAAAATATGGTTACAGTGCAATATTACGTTTAATTACTAATAAAAAAGTTGGAGCTCCATCTTTTTAAATCGTAAAATGCTATATCCATGCTTTTGCTAATGTTTTTAATGTATGGATATAGCATTCTTTATATTTGTTAAACCTACAGCAAGCATGAAATCAATTTATTTATTTGGCTTTAAACTGTAAGTAGGTACGAAAAAGGATCTTAAAATATAAATCATGTCAAAATATAAAATAAAAAATATTATATTTTGACTCATTTTCAAAAAGTTGTCCACTTTTCCTGACAGTGAAATGACCATGTGTGAAAACCGCGTAAATAATGTAAAAAAATTAATTCTTTTAAGTTATAGGCATTGTTAATAAATCTTAACAATTCTAATTACATTTCATATGTTTGAAAATCATTTTTTGTTTTACCTACTTACTTCAATATTTTCTTCCATATAAATTTTTAATGTCGGGTCCGGGCACTACTTTTCAGATTAAAAAAAATTCTAAAAACTAATCCTTTTACTTTTGAATGATAACTGTTTGTTTTTATGTTAGAAAATAAAGCTCTTTACATAATTTTATAGGCCTATTTGATAATTAATTAAGTTGCTTGAAACCTAAATTTCAAAATAAAGTTTGTCCAGCATTTTTTAAAAATTTCTTGACAATATTTCGTGAGGCAGTTTCGCTACAGAATAGTACATTTAATAGTAGTATTGGTTAATTTTAAATGGCAACCCAGCGGTAATCATAGACAAAACTTCAACTTAGCTGCCATTTTGCATTCGTTGTCAGTAAAAGAAAGAAGTTGGAGTTTTGGCACATCTGACGAGTTTTAATAATTTCTTGACTTGATTTTTGGTAAAAACTTCCATTAATATATATTGTTACTTTCATTTAGTTTCATATATGTGATGCAGTGTATGAATTTAGAATTATGAATAATTACGATAGTCTTATTAGGATTTTTAACTTGAGGTTATTTCTTTATGTTTTCTTGATACCATTTTGTCATTACTTGTCGTCAGAAAAATGTAACCCTAATTTGGATAGGGTCATCCATGATGTGATAATGTAAAGATTAGATTAGATTAGATTTATTTATCTCATAATATAGCTACAAATGTCAAGTTTATAATAAAATATGTTAGTCAATTCAGCCCATAATATGATCGTCAAAAATATAAATTATTAAAATTAAAGTGAAATAATTTCAACAATTTAAAATAAAAATAAGCAAATAAATTAAATATTCAAAAGTATATGTACTATCAGAAATGTCAAAACTAAAAAATTAGTTAAAATTTAGAAATAACATTGAATATCAATTTGAAATTATTAAAAAATTGTCATCAAAATTTGATGTCCAAATATTCTTTAATTGAATAGAATTCATTTTCCAATAAAAAGTTTCTCAGTTGGCAAGTAAATGTTCTGTCATTTCTTTGATTTGTCAAGTCAGCTTTGATTTCTCAAGTCAAACAAATGAAAAAGAAGTTAAATAAACAAAATTAAGAATGAAAAACACAATTTCTCATTTTCAAGTTCATTGTAAACCTCTATATGGAGATATTTTTTGAAAATAATAAATATACACAAGTAACTTATATTAAAATGTTGTTTGATTTGTTGAATCTTACATACCAAGCCAAGTTAAGTGTGATCTGACTCAAAAACACAAAAAATAATAATAAACTTATAGGTATCATAGATCATGCTTGCATAAACCCTTTTTTTTCCTGACATTTCTTGACGGTACAATTTACTGACAATTTCGTGACGGGACAACTTTTTGAAAATGACTCTTTTACAAACATAAAATGAAATATAGTTTACTGCTAAATTAACAATAAAAAATTATAATACAACCAAATTAAATGTATTAAATATACATTATCAGTGGAAAAGGTTAGGGTGTCCCGTGGGATGCCCCTTTTCCGACACGCCGACATAGAAAAACAATAAGTATTAACGACATACAATTATTCCATAATTTCAAATAAATAATAATTAAAAATTAATGCCTAATAAATAAAGATAAAGATTTATTTAAATTTTTGAAAGTAATTCAATTTTTTTAAGCCCGTAAGTACACCCTAACAAAACGAAATAAACTGTGGGAAAGATTAAAACATGGACAGTGCCTATTTTAACATCAAATTATGTAACTACATTTTTAAAGTCTTACAGATCATAAATAAATATTATAACCAGTGAAGTACTTACCGCCAATGGTTAAATTGACTTTATTTTGGAAGGTATCTTCTGAAAACAACCTTGTGAGTTGAAAAACTTCTATCGGTGGCCCTTGCTCAACTACATGGAAACGCGACATTTTCGTTGTTGTTAAAGGACACCCGTTTACACTGGAGCACAGACGCGTAGTGTGCTTCTAAACAAATTGATAAAAGCAGAAATCCGCAGATATTCTTGAAGTTATTACTGATAAATCAGCACACAAACCGCGATTCTTATTTGACCTTCTCCAATGTCACCGAACCATTTGACAATTTTGACAGTGACAGTGACACTGACACCCCCGTGGTTCTAATTTGTTTCTAAGACTAAGATTAGACAACCAAGACACAGGTAAAAAAGTATACAGCCATTTTTTTTGTAAATTCCAAAAGTCGTTTTAAAATGTTATCTTCTACATAAATAAAAATAAATCACTCAATGTGTTGCTAAGTACAAAAACTCGTGAACAGTTGGACCGATTTAGCTTTTTTTTTGTTGTGATTGTTATGAAGCAAAAAAATATGGAAAAAGGGGAAAATTCTAACGGGAACAAAGTATCGGGCGGAAAACCACGAAAGATATCACGATTTAACTAGAATTCGTCATACATTGCTTCTGTACAAAGTATAAAAGCGTTGAACGATGAATTTGAGACCACTATCGCGCATAGGTAGAATTGAGATCGTTCAGACGCAGAATTTCAAACGCAAAAAAAAAACGACTTAAGCACAAAATAACAAAGGTCAGCCGGTTAAGTGCCCCAACGGGGTAAGCGCGCCAACCTTTAAAATATCGAAAACTAAACAATTTATACAACTAACGCCATCTTAAATTCACGAACGACACTAAAATATAGTTCTAGATAACAATCTCAGATGGCTCTGTTCACCGTAACTTGACATATCCGCCATTTAAGTTTGAGTGTCATTTGCACGTGAGGTCGGAGATGACTCGTGTAATAAATCCGGCTAAATCTTTTAAAAGTTTTATGTTTTGTGGCAAACCAACGAGGTAAGTACATACAAAGTTTAGATGTTTTTCTTTAAATCTGTGAATGTATTTTACACCTAAATAGGATAATAAATGTTTTTTTTAACAATTTAAAATTATGTCCTCAAAATAATCAAGTGAGGGGAAAGTGCGCCTAAACTGTAGTAGTATGGCGCACTTGCCTCAAGCCAGAGTTCGGCAACCTTTTTGATTTTAGTGATGTTTCTATTTTTAACTTTGTATTTTGTTTGGAATGGTGACGTTGGATGTAAATCTTACACAGTTCACAAAGGTCCACAACGTAATAATTAATTACTTACACTATAATGTTCAATGACTTTTGTTCGCTTCACGGCCCTATTCTAATTTTTAAATCTGTTTTTATTTTTATTTTATTATTATTTTATTTTATTGTAAAAATTGTACCTTTTACCAAGACTTCAAACATCTACCTAGTTATGGAAGAGCGGAGCCTCCCAACACAAGTATTTTTTTATTACTCAAAGGGAGTGCTCCTGTAACTTGTGATGTAAAATTAGTCTAAGTTACGGTAATAAACTATTTTTAATTTTTTTTTTAATTTTCTGTGCTGGACGAAAGAAAAACATAAAATATTCCAGCTGCCGAATCTTTCTAGGCTTGCTGTAAAAATGGATTTGAGGGTTGTATTTGCATTTTATTGTGGGCGAAAGGCTGATAGCCTACGACCACGTACATATATTTCAACTTAATATCCTTCACAATATTTATCGAATGTGGCATTAAGTAGTTCTATGACCACTTGACGCTTTGCCTACCCCAATATGTTCTGTGCCTAAGTCTAAACAAAAAGGCAGATTTTTATTTTAATGAGCAATATAAGTAAGTTCCTAAGTGCCATGCACTCTAAGTCTGATTAACTTATAAGTTTCTAACTGCCGCACTTAGAGAAGTCAATTAAATTAATTAATCATTTAACCAGATGACATTTAATTACTTCTTAACTTTAATTGACGTCTCTGAGTACGGCAGTAAGTACCGTCCACTAGAAACCAAAGAGCGTATTCCCAAAAGTGTATACTTGCATACTTTTATGCCATACATCAATTGTTACCTTAAATTTGTATCTTTTGAATTAATAAAAATATAATAAATATCAAAATAAATTTGAGTTTTATTAAAAATATTTACTAAAGCAATAAACTCCAAACATTTAAATTAAAAAAAGAACCACTTTGTAAAAGTAATTTAAAGGTTTGAAACCCCTGATTAATCGTCTATGGCGCACTTACCCCAAATTCAAAATGTTAGCCGTATTTCCTTTAAAGACTATACAATAAAACAAGAAACTAGTGTGATGCTTTTAATTGTCCATGTTCTATAGAGTAAAAACAATGTTTTTCTTGTAGCACGGTACTTTAATGCAGTTTTTATATGGGCGCACTTACCCCATTTCCAGGGGTAAGTGCGCCTACGTACATGTTTTGAAATTTAATCGAAAATATTGTCAAATTATTGATAGTTTTGATGGAATCAACATTCATTGCAATAACAAAATACCAAACGCTCACATTTTATTAAATGTATACTCAAATATCAATATTTAGAGAATTTATCACACATTAAAATCAACTATTCGTGAGTACCATCTTTTAAGGTTCCGTTATCACCAAGGAACTCCTGTAGTTTCGCAATGTCCATCTGTCCGTTCCTCTATCGTGATTTAAATTCTCTGTGTATCCGTCTGTCTGCGGTTGAACTTTTGTCACGAACAGAAATACATAGCAAAACTACATGGGTTCCTAGATGACTACGGAACCTAAATATTAATAAATCATTTATTTCAGGCTTTACCCGTAATACACAATCAGATGGAAATACATTTAATATTCTGAAATGTCAAAAATTTGGAAATCCCATGTTTAAAATTAACCCGTGCAGTCAGTAAGTAACAATTTATTTAAGAAATTTAACAAAATTAAAAATGAAACTGGGCGGTTTGCCGCTTGAACGAAATTTTTGACATTTTGCTCTTTTTTAGTGTTGCGCTATTGGAATTTTTCCATTTTGAACTTTAAGCAGAGGTGGTCCCATTGTAACCAGGTCAGGATCTGATGATGGAATCCCAGGGAAATCGAGGGAAACCCTAAAATTTAATAAGCACTTACATACAATACATATTTTCTTCCATAAGTACTTACTATTATTTACACAAAAGAATATAAAAATTAATTAACTTTTTATAAAAAAAACGACTTCAAAAAGCGAAAAATAAAAACGTAGCTTTTAAGTGCGCTAAGTATCTACTGATCTGTTTGAAGTTGGTGCCAATCCAAATAAGATCAATAGGCTATACGCCTTCGCACCGACTTCAAACATATCAGTAGGTAAGTACATAGCATATAAATGTTACGATTTCATTTGTCGCTTTTTGAAGTCGGTTTTTTTTATAAAACAATATATCTACCTACACCTATTTTTTAATATTCCCATTTCAATATTGCAAAAATTCAGATGAGCATGATGATGATTATGTGCAGAAAACTACAAAATTAAAAAATAACCATTACATACAACAAGAATACGTGGAGCCCGACGACGCCACCTGGAGCTACGCCGCGCCCTATCAACTCCAACCGGTATTTTTCTAAATTTCAAGTTTTCCGTGGACAGACAGAGGGTCATGTTAAACATTAAACCTTCATGCTTGTTACTATTTTAACCCTCGACCAAAAAGAGGGGTGTAATAAGTTTGACATGTGTCTGTCTGTAGCATCGTAGCTCCTAAACGAATAGACACACAGACCTAGGTCTCTGAATAGACAAATTTCGATGCGGTTTTTTTTGTTTGAAAGCTGACGTAATCGAGAAGTTCTTAGCTATATTTGATCAAAATTGGTTCATCCGTTAAGTTATAAGCAATTTTTATGGTAAGGCCCTACTAAATATCGGGGGTTATACAAATTTTTAATTTTAGAGTTATTAAATCAAACGGTTACTTACGAAAAGGGTCTAGATAAATAAGTGTGTGTATCTGCATGTATTTAATTAAGGTATTATAACGCTCCCGTGATACTATTATCTATTATCAAAATTCGGCTGCATCTCTTTGATAAACTCGCGCTCGCACTCCCTCAAAACATGGCAGTTAGATTTTATTAGGTACCTACTAGCCGTACTACACTAGCTTACCGCCCGCATGGACTACAGGTCATATCGTGCCCAGCTGTGGAATGAAATGTAGCCTTTATCCCAAGGCTTTTCCCAAAGTCTAATCTATCTCTGTACCAAATTTCATCAAAATCGGTTAAGTAGTTTAGGCGTGAAAGCGCAACAGACGGACATACAGAGTTACTTTCACATTTATAAAATTAGTAGAGATGAAACTATTGATACAATATGCCGGGCAAACGAAAACAAGTTTTTCTTTAGAATTTCATCTTTTATTTAAATAAGTAATCATAATATTTTAATGTTCAGTTTTTTTTTTCTCCTTTTTTTTTAATTCTTCATCCGCATATTCAGTGAATACTGGATTTTTTATGTGGTTACCTCGTGGATCTCCGTCACGTACAATGCAATATATGTGTCTGTATTCTCTACAGTCACCGTTCATCTGCGCGTAATTGTAACATGCTACCCCAGCCAAACCAATTCCCACCAGAGCCATAAATGTAGCCCCCATAATGTCCGGTATCTCCCAACAAGCTCTTTTGAAGAGTCCAAATAAACCTTTGCCGAACTTTATTTCGGGTCCGATAGGTGGTGGTTCTTTCATCGACGACATCCTAATGGTTTACTTATTTCAATTTGTGATTCTATTCTATTCTTGTGTAAATATGGCTCTGTCTGTTTATGTAAGACAATTTTTCCAATATCGAGAATCACTGATAGTGACAATGTCAACCGTTTTTATGTCAACGTGATGTTTATGTCAATTCCATTCTTGTCTATGGTGACATTGCTTAGTTTTGGTGATGATGTCAACCCATGGTAAACCCTCAACTTACCTACCCTCAACCAGTGTTTAACGCAATCATTTTATTGTGGTTGGCGTAACACAAAATACTAACAAAATAAAAACCGGCCAAATGTGAGTCGGACTCGCGCACGAAGGGTTCCGTACCTATCATTATCTATAAAAACGGCAAAAAAATCACGTTTGCTGTATGGGAGACCCCTTTAATATATATTTTATTGTTTTTTAGTATTTGTTGTTATAGCGGCAACTGAAATACATGATCTGTGAAAATTTAAACTGTCTAACTATCACAGTTCTTTAGATACAGCCTGGTGACAGACGGACGGACGACGGACAGCGGAGTCTTCGTAATAGGGTCCCGTTTTTACCTTTTGGGTACGGAACCCTAAGAAGACTAATAAAATCTCTTTCAGAGGAATGTGCAAAAACTTGTAACTTGATAAGAAATTATGTATTGTGTACCCGGAATGGCCTACTAGTCTAGCAATTTAAAAAAGGCTGTATAGTTTAAACTCTTATGCCCAAAAAACAAACATCAACGCGAGTTGACATTGACATGACATGACAAACGTCAGAAATCAAAGTGGAAATAGGAAAACAAAGTTTCCGTTTTTTGCTTATTTTAAGGAATTTTCGGCTTTCGGACGGTGTTAGGTGCCAAAAACCTTATAAATGGCTACTCCGGCGGCGCGACGTACTGTGGGGCAGCTCCTCCAGCAAGGCTGGCAAGAGATACCAGAGGTTTTAGCCTCGACTGGAATGGCTATCCTTGGCATCGGTATCGCCGTTGCTGGTTGTTACAACTACGCTAAAAACGACGGAGACAACAGGAGATACAAGAACACCTACGTTATAATGAGGCCTGATGATCCCAAGGTCAAACTTATTAGGAAAGACTAAATGTAGACAGTGTTATTGTGTATAGTTGACTCATTATGTAATAAAAAATTTTCTTCTCATCTGTTTTTTTTGTCATTTGTATTATCTGTTGTCACTAGGTTTCCACTCGAGCGGAAAATAGTTGCATCTTTTCCCCTATGACCAAATATTTCCCTGTTTGGGTCCTGATTATTCTGCTTATTCACGTGTCTCTCTAACTCAGAAATGGTTTTCATTATACTTAATGACTGATTGCCATACAAGTGTTCACTTAGATTTATAGATATCATTATTAAATTAACGCTTTTGTACCTAGATACTAATTGATCTCAAAATATAGTTTAAGGGTGAAATGGTCCCAAATAAGTGGACTGATCACCCGCCTGTGCCTGACGGGCGTCCCCTCCATAGATAGAAATATAGTATGTGTAGGTACGTTAGGTACCAAAACTTGTAGTGCCTTAGAATAGAATCTTGTATTATGGCAATCTGCGTGATAACGGGGTTCGTGTTGGATACTTATACCTTGTAATCCCATGAAGACAGTTTTTTGATTTTGAATGTCTTCTGAAAGACAGGTCCAATAACCCTGCATAATACTCAAGGCTCAACCACTATTCCTTGAGAAATAAAATTATTTGATTTAAGAAAAGAGTTTGAACTTAGTACACTAATTTATTAGAACATAATAAGTTTCATACATAATTCTTAAGTGTAGAGAACAATAATTTATGAAAACAAACTGTTGTTAAACTGGTAGGTTAACAATTTATTCTATGATTTTGAAACTAAAAGTAGGCCATTTACAGTCTCGCCATAGTTGCACACAAAATGCTAGTGCTTTAATTCTCTTTGTTGACCGTAAATGTCAAAACCAGGTTGAAAACATAAAATCATTATGTCTAATGTAAGACTTCATGATTCCCGGTTACTTAGGATCTGTGCTTGTTCTGCTTCCCCGCTGTGGCATTCTATCATAAAATGTGCTGGAGGTTCTGCTGGCCCATGTCAAACATATCCTCATAGCAAACACTTTTTATTTATTTTTTCAAAGAAATATGATTACTAGAACTAGAGTATGGCTATCGAAAGTAGTCCCTGGATATTTTTGCAAACTTAGAATAGAATCTTGTATTATGGCAATCTGCGTGATCGCAATTCCGCCAACTTCACGTTGTAGAGAGAAAATGCACGATGGTTTACATGGTATTACTAAATGAAATTGTCAACGTCAATTTCCCAAGTTGTCATTTGGTCGTCAGAACTACATATTATCATCAACGTCAATTTCCAAAGTTGTCATTTGGTCGTCAGTAAAATAAATAAAACTACCTATTCAGTATGACCTAAGCATGATTTTTGTTTTAACTATTCTTAAATTAATACCTAACATATAACAGTCATCTTAATAATAAGTAGTAAATGATAAATGTTGAAAAATAGTTTTGATGTCATTTTCGCACCTGTATGCTCTGACTGATCATAGTATATCGGCGATCCGCCCCAGCTTCGCACGGACGCAATCTGACCTTCCCGTCATTTTCATAACAAACTTTGTCTTCACAAATAACGAATGAATTATTATTGCGTCTTAACTTTTAATAGATTAATTTAGCTCGCAACTTTTTTTAAATGAAATTAATTAAATTTTGATTTCAGATATAAAAATGATACTAGTATCAACTTCGTTTATTCAGTGTATAGCCAGTGTGGCCAGCAGCAGATTTTTTGATTTTGCCGCCGTTTTTCAGGGACAGCTTTCATTAGCCAGACTCTAGCATAATACTACACATTTGACACTTCATCACTTTGTGTTCTCACTCACTGTCTAGTTTAAAATGTTTTTCATTTTAAAATGTTCAATATGCAATGAACTGGCATCGCATCTTTGACTTGCGCTATTTCTTTTTTTTACTGGAGCCCTGTTTCTCCTTGCTTGAACTTGGTTTGTCTTTGCTTGAACTTGGTTTGTCTTTGCTTGAACTGGGGTTTTCTCTGCTTGTACTGGGTTTTTCTTTGCTCGTTCTGGGTTTGTCTTCTTTAGTTTTCTTTTTCTGTAAGTAATTAAAGTTAAATTACTTGTTAATTGACATTTTATTTTATTTTATTATAAGATGGGTTAACTCTTGACCTCAATCTTGACCATAAGGTCAAAGATGAGGTCGACGATGGAGCGAGTTAACCCAGAAAATGCCTATAAAGGCACTGGTACTCCCACGCACCGACGGAACACAGCAAGCTGTTTGGCGTCGGACTTCGGTAGGAGGGTGGTCGCGAACCAGACGGCCCTTTACAGAGCCTACCACACCGCATGAGACCATAGGACGACACCTCAGATTCAGAAAAAAATGAAGTGTCGTTGCCTGGGATGGATTACTAGGAGGCAGGTCTCATTTGTGTTTCCTTAGTCGCCTTTTACGACACCCACGGAAAGAGATGGGGTGGTGTTATTCTCAACCGATCACCACACGGTTATCGATCACCACATATTTAAATTGTTTAATATAAAATAATATTTACACAAAATCATAATGACAAATTCCTTTTAAAATAAAAATAAAACATTTATGTCTGTGGGAACACAATGTTTTAGCAGTATAACTGAGACCCTTATTCTCCAACAAATTTTAATTGAAGTAGCTTTCTAATTTTGTTGAAACGTAAATAAAAAAATACTTAACAAATATCTTCTGATATATTCGTATTTTCAGGTTTCAATGATATTCTGGTATAATATGTTCTTCAAAAAAAACACTGAACTGATTAAAAGAATGCATGATAAAGAGAGAAACAGATGTAATGCGGGTTAATACGCAATAATGCTTGCATTACATACCACAGTCAGGACCATTGATAACCTAAAAAAATACCTAACAGCATCACTGACCTAAGTAAGTTCAAGGCTTAGACCTAATCAGAGCATAACTGACTCTTCTGAGCATTTCTGATCTTAATGAGAGAAGCCCTAATAACCGAGTGGCGCTAACTGTTCAGAATAGTTCCGTGAAGTTAAGCAACGTACACGGTGGCAGGGAACCTGATGGGTGATCGAAGCAATTTATCGCGGACGTTTCTATACTTCGAAGGGCACTTTAAGCAGATGGTCCTGACTGTGGTATGTAATGCAAACATTATTGCGTATTAACCCGCATTACATCTGTTTCTCTCTTCCCATCTCTAAGGTAGACTGGAAGAGATCTCTTCAGGGATAAGTCCGCTTTTGCACATCTATGTATCTTTTTTATTAGTCTGTAAGAGTTTGCCATAAATAGTTTACATACATAAAAACTGTTGTTGATTGAATGTAGTCGTTAAAGCTAAGTCAGGCCATTCGTCGGTTTTAAAACTCTGACACCATTACTAACCTTAATAAGTGCATCATTCTCAGGATCACTGTCTTCTTCTTCCTCAATCTCTTCCTCGTCTTCTTCGTTGTCTTTTGCTCTTCCCTTCTTAATGCCGGCCGGTGCGTACGGAAGTGCCATAGCTTTCTTATTGTACGTTCGGGTCATTGCTGCTTTTATCTATGTTGAAAAGTAATACATGAAAGTGTAAAACATTACGGTGGTTTGCTTAAAATATCAAATCAATCGTTTATATTTAAAATTGGAGTTTGGGCTGGGCGTTGATGAGTCAGTGAAAATCCTGATTCACTGACTCATCAACGCCCAGCCCCAAACCCTTAGACCTATTAAGCTGAAATTTGGCAAAATGGTGTCTTTATGACGCAGGCAAGCACTAAGAAAGTATTTTTTGAAACAACCCTTAAGGGAGTGAAATGGGGCTTCAAAGTTTGTATGGAGAAAACAATTTGTTTGGACATTTTGACTCGGAACTTCGCCGAGATATATCTTGAAGCAAATAAACGGACACGTGTTTCGCGATTTTTCGAAAATCATCCCCTAAGGGGTCAAGAATAGGGTGACTAAAAGAGTTCTTTGCGCGAGCAAAGCCGCGGGAAAATACTAGTTTGTCAATAAACAGGGTGTAAGGGACAGGTTGGAAAAATATGAAACCTTGAACTCAGGCCATCATTCTAAATGATTTTCCAGTAGAATTTTTTTCTGGAAAATTTTCAAAAACTGGGCAGAGCTCATTCCAATTTAACGCCAAAGTTACATACCTTAGAATCAATCAATATCATAGGATTCCGCTGCCCAGACCATAAGGACAGCTCTATGAGTGAATCCAAGTCTTCTCTCAGCAGATGGTACGACTCCAGGACTTCTAAGGACTTTTCTATACCTTCTGACTTATTCTGCAAAGGAATTTAATAATTTTATTGCTGAATGAAATATTAAAGTACAAGGAAATTCTAAAGCTGGGTCAGTTTGTGAATGGTGAACAGCATCTTGGGCCTTCCAGAGTCTGGTTTAGTCAAGATGTTTTTCTCTTTAATGACAAATCGTTTTTCATTAAACAATGCATACGTTATTATAAGCGCTCGTTAGCCCAGTGGCGCTCGCTGATCTCAACCGGTCAGTGAGGTCAAGCAACGTACACAGAGGCAGGGAACCTGATGGGTGACCAAAGTGGAAATTTATCACGAGCGTTTCCGTGCTTCGGAGGGCACGTTAAGCTGTCAGTCCCGGCTGTTGTCGATTGACTACAGTCGTTAAAACCAACCGACACCAAGGTTAGCCAAGTTCGCCACACACTTGACTATACCTACACGATAAGAAGAATTATTATAAAGGGGGGATCTCCGCTCTTCTATTTTTTCTTCTTTATATTAAATCTATTTAAATATACATATCAACACGGTCTAGTGATATTGCCTGCTTTTTGTACGAAAATGGTCGAATTTACGCAATTTCTTTTTTCATTTTCGTCAAGTTTCCACAAATTTCAAGTAAAACAAAATTCATTGTCTAGAATTGGAAATTGCTCGTCTGAAAATTATAGCCCTCCATGTATCTCGAGTATGCTATTATAGCTTCTCAAACAGACCTCTTTTGTATGAAAAATCGTGCAATATCCCTAGACCGTGTTGATTTGTGTAGTTGATCCCTATTGATCAAATTTATATAGGGTGGGTGGCTTTAAATAAGTTAGCGAAACTTTAGGGGGTGATTTTTCTGATGAAACTGAGCTTTCCCCAAGTGGAATTTCTCAAAAAAATTATTCGGCTTCCCATAATGCAAAGGCAAATCAGCTGATCGCACATGTTGTATGTAAAGGCAACATTTTTTTTTTCATAGTTCGACCTATTTACCTAGGGGAAAGTTGTTCATTTCGTGGGTTGATTCAAATCCTCTTATTTTCGCTAACAAATTTGCAGTCACCCAACATATTTTAGGATATAAATAAATAAAATTTATTTCAGTGTAAAAAACTTAGCTTAATTAGATTACAATAAAAACTATAATGTAAAAATTTATCTAAATACTTATATAAAAAGAACAGTAATCAATTAACGCTAATACAAATAAAACTGTTTATAAAATATGTGTTAGTAGGGCAAATTAATTCATTAATATAATACCTAAACTAAGTATATTACAATACTTGTGTCTTAGGTAAAATATCTTAGTCAATAAAATTATGTTAGTGCTTACTTTACAATTAACAATAACAATAAAAGTAGGTCAACTGGCTGTTTTTGTTCAAATAGTTTTGCGTGCATATCTTCACGCTGCAGGTTATGTTTTATTTATGAGTGTCATGAGAGTAGCATTTCATAATTAAGTTTGATTTAAAAATAAACGAAGGCTTGAGATAACTCAGAAGAAATCTACACACTCAAACTCAAAGACCCAAAAGTTTCCATTCGAAGGGAGGTCCGTGCCCCTCAGTGTGGACGTATATGAAGTGATTAAAAAATAAAAAAATACTGATGTACAATACCATACCTTAAGCAGAGGATTAACAATAGCATCCCTCAAATGTGGCGCGTAGTCCAAGAAAATGGACGACTTGGACCCCGAAGTACTGAAAACATTATTTTCGTGTCAAAATTACTCTGTACTAGTACTCAGTACATGGATTGCAGTCTATAGAAAGTAGTCAGATTCTCTAAATAGCGATCAGCTTATTTAGAGACGTCCAGTTTTCAACATTATGTTGTTCAGTGCGCAAGGATTCACATCATTGTTAAATATAATTTCTACTTAGAAAGCTGCAGAACAAGAAATATGGGCTTCGTTGATTTCTTGTTTTTAAGTCTACGAATCATCTGATGATGATGTCTTTGCCAGTGCTTTGATGATCAAGGCCAATCAATGTTTACTAAATATCTGAGACTCGATTAGCAACTAACCCCTTGGGAAAGGCAAAAATACGGGTCAGACGAATTGTGTTAGCACTATTGTCAAGTTTAAATAAATTGAACGATATTAATTTTTTTCCACATGTCAACGATTTTTATGCTTCGGATGATCCAGCTTTAAGTTTTGGAATAAAATGATAAAAAACAAATAACACGTGTGTGTTTTTCTATGTACAGGGACAACGGCACATCATGCTACAAGCATTGGAGTTTACAATCCATTGGGGAAATTTGACAGTTTGTGGTAACCTGATGTGCTGTTGACTGTACATCACTTGTGTAAAATTTCACCGTTAAAATATCACCCTGTAAATAAACCCACCGAGTGCTACGCTGCCGATCCACCAGGTGTGGTTTATTAATAACCATGGGTTGAAAATTAGGTGACAAAAAACCATATAAAAAAATTAATAAAAAAAACGCTACACACTCAAAGGCCCACACTAAGGTTTTCCCTTGTGTCGTGGGTCCTTAGAACATACATAAAGACAGACACAAACCCCCATGACCGAGAACAAACATCTGTTCATTAGAGATACAGTGTGTACTTACCTGAGTCTAGTATGCGCGTGTATTTCCTGCGCAAGTCTCTGCATCTTGCTAGCGCTGGAGTTCTTCCCCAGCCAGCTCGGGAAACAGATCTGCCCCGACACGTGGCCTGACAACAAGTGCCCCGGGACCACAGAGCTGTACATCGCCTGCAATCACATCCAGTTATTGTAACAATCACATAAGTTCTTCCCCAGCCAGCTCGGGAAACCGATCTGCCCCGACACGTGGCCAGACAACAAGTGCCCCGAGACCACAGAGCTGTACATCGCCTCTAATCACATCCATTTATTGTAACAATCACATACATTCAGTTCTTCCCCAGCCAGCTCGAGAAACAGATCTGCCCCGACACGTGCCCAGACAACAAGTGCCACGGGACCACAGAGCTGTACATCGCCTGTAATCACATCCATTTATTGTAACAATCACCTACGTTCAGTTCTTCCCCAGCCAGCTCAGGAAACAGATCTGCCCCGACACGTGGCCAGACAACAAGTGCCCCGGGACCACAGAGCTGTACATCGCCTGCAATCATATCTATTTAATGTAACAATCACATCCGTTCAGTTCTTCCCCAGCCAGCTCGAGAAACAGATCTCGCCCGACACGTGGCCAGACAACAAGTGCCCCGGGACCACAGAGCTGTATATCGCCTGTAATCACATCCATTTATTGTAACAATCACATACGTTCAGTTCTTCCCCAGCCTGCTCGGGAAACAGATCTGCGCCGACACGTGGCCAGACAACAAGTGCCCCGGGACCACAGAGCTGTACATCGCCTGCAATCACATCCACTTATTGTAACAATCACATCCATTCATTTTATTCATTCAGTTCTTCCCCAGCCAGCTCGGATTTCTCATACAGTCAGAAGACAAGGAAATAATAGGGAATATGCATGATTTTTATTAATTTATAAAATTAGAAAGAAAGAAAATAATTCATTCATTGCCAACAATACATTATAGTAACAATTTAGGTTATGATTATAGCAAAGTTCGATCAAATACATAAATTGTAAATTACCTTCATCTATACTACAATATATTGCACAAAGAAATGGCCCCGACTCAGCGTTTTGTCATAACCACATATCAAGTATGTATTTACGACACTGATATTCTGCCGGTACCAAATTAGAAATAAGTTGCGCGCTATTACAATAATAAAAAGCCAATTGTGCAGTGAAAAAGCTAACTGCAAATAATTAAACAAGACTTAAAAATAAACAGTTATAAAGGTATTTTTTTCAATTGAATTAAAATTAAAGAAAAATTGTTAAGCAAGATAATTAAAAAAGGTAAAAAAATGATTCAGCGAAGCTATGGTAACAATTTCTGTTGGCCGAGTAGATAATCTCGGAGATGTTTCTTGAAACTCCATCTAGATTGGATGTGTCTAATCGTTGGAGGAATATCATTCCGACATTTGGAAGCGCGATAGCTGAAACCTTCCCGAAATTAATCCTCATTCATGTAATAAGCAGTTTAGTAAAACTATTTTTCGAATAACTATGAAATTAAAAAAGATATAAGCAATCGAAGATTTATTTCTATCTCTTTCTAGCAAAACGAAATTTAACACGGAGTTTGTATGGACGTAGTGACATGTGACGTTACAGTTCATGTCGGATCTGTCTTTCTAATCAGTGCGTAAGTAATAGTTTTAAATGCGTATATCGGCCGTATTTCTTGGCCGATTTTAATTTCACTTTTTGTCATCTCAACTACGGTATTTTCATATTTTGTTAATCAATTCGATAAAAAAATTCATGCATATTCCCTATTTTCATACAACTCTTCCACCCGCATATATAATAATAAAACATTGTTGTTCCATTCTTATAAAAGGTATCAGCGTACATAAAGATTATTTATTATTATCCTACTATTATCATAAATGTGAAAGTTTGTGAGGATGTATGGATGTTTGTTACTCTTTCACGCTCAAACGGCTGGAACAATTTTGATAAAATTTGGTACGGAGGTAGCTTACACACTGGATAAACACATAGATAGGGAAAATTATTTCCCAAATTCCCACGAGAACGAAATCCCGGGCGGAAAGCTAGTTATAAAATAATGATACCTGTGTAGGAAGTAGTCCCCACGCCTGACTGCCGCGTATCCTGGCGTCCACCAGGTCGCCCATACTGATGCTGTCTGCTGCTTCACTGAGCCTGCTCAGTACTTCATTCCTGAATGGAAACAGGATACAATCACTTTAGATTTTTATCAATAAATAGAATATACACTAGAGCAGGGGTGGCCAACCGGTCGATCGCGATCGACCGGTCGATCGCGACTGTTAGTCCAGTCGATCGTGGCAAGGCAAAAAAATAAAAAACATTTCACATTTAAGTTTTTTCTCTTAATATCATGTAAAAAAATACTACATGATTGTGTACTGAACTATGCTGTTTCATTAAAGATTTCAAGAAGTATGTAATTGGTAGATCGCACAGGGTTTCGTTAGTAAACAGGAGATCTTGGGTATAATCAAGTTGGCCACCCCTGCACTAGAGTGATTGGTATTAGTAATCTAGTAATGACCTGCCAAAAAATTCTGGATCATGGTCAAGGTCCTAAGCGCTCTAGAAAGAATATATGGGGTAACTTCGAACTACTAAATCAGCCCACTATAAAACTGGACCCACCGTTGTACTATAATTTTATAAAAGACCATGGTAAGCAATATTATTATGATTATGATGCACTAAACATCTTTTCCCAATTAACATTTTAAAAAATTCGTCCTTCTACAAAAGTAGCGCGGCGCGATCTACTGATTGCCTGCCTAACTATGAAAAGTAGTATTTAATTTCAACACAGTTGTTAAACGCTATAAACCAGTAAGCTCTACGATTTCCCTTCAGACCCTTAAGCCACATACAAAACACGCAGATTCTATAACAAACATAATTATAAATCTGAAAGTCTATTTGGTAGTGCTTCCTCAATGTTGTAACGCAGTAACCGATTTTTCACAATTAAGTAGTTTGACGGCCGGGGACTGAGTGCTAGGCTACTTAACTTACTTAGGACAGTGCGGCGTAACGTGTATGTAGTTCTCGTACACAAATAGTGGGGCGAGACTGTAGTCGTAGAAGAACAAGTCACTTTTGTCGTTAATGCTCATCTTTTTGTGGTCTTCTGCTGAAAACACCTTCCGTACTGCCTCCCATGGGCCCTATGGAAACAAATCAAAATGAGAAGCTGATATACTAGAGTTGTGACTATTTAACTTTTGAATTTAGATAGATGGACATATAAACGCTTGATTGCAAACTACATAAAATAAAATACATGAATAAAAAAAATATTTCAAGTAAATGTGTGCAAGGCAGCGATCTTTCCCAAGGCAGGGGGAAAACACTATAATACCGGGAGTAACGCAAAAGGTTCAACTTGAATTTAATTTTAGATAGGACAATTTTTTTTGGTATTTTGAGATACCTTGTACGCCAATCTACCTTCGGGCGATTGGGAGAAGTGTGATACGTACGTAACTCTTTCGAAAACTCAAAAAATATATTACATTCAATTTAAACTTTTTGCGTTACTCCCATTGTTATTGTGTTTTCCTCCTGCCTCGAGTTGCCTGGAAAAGATCGCTGCTTAGCCTTAAGGCCGCCCTTGTACACTTTTACTTGACAACTGTTGTCTTTATGATGTGAAAAGCATTGGCGTATCTAGGTTTATTTTCTAGGGAGGGCCAGGTGAAAATTAAATGTACTCTAGCTTAATACGCTGTGTATTCAAAAGTAATTAATACAATATTATTTTTTTTTTAATTTTTTACCAACCCAAATACGTCCCCAGAGCGAGGGGCACGGGTCTCTCTTCGAAACACGAAAGGGATATAGGCCATAGTCCACCACGCTGGCCCAATGCGGGTTGGTGGACCACTCGTCTTTCGAAAAGGAATTTTCTAGTACGGGCTGGTTTCATCACGATGTTTTCCTTCACCGTTGAGCAAGTGATAATTAGAAATCCGTACATAAATCCGGAAAGACGAATTTAGTAGTACAGGCCTGCGCCAGGATTTGAACCCGCAACCTTCCTATTACAAGTCTGACTCATTACCAACGGGGCTATCACTGCTTATAGTTTATACAATATCATAGTTTATAATTATAAGTAAGTAGGTATGTAGATTTCTCGGCTGTAAACTATATAATTTTTTTAAGTGATTTTTGTGTGAATTTGTCAGTATTTTGGCATCAATTATAAAATTTCGAACTGGTAGCCCAACATTCTGGGGTGGGCCCTAGACCATACTGGGGTGGGCACGGCCCACCCGGCCCCCCCTCTATATACGCCTATGGTGAAAAGTTCAAATGTATATGCTTGAGTAAGCTTGCTAGTGAGTGATCAATCGTTAACTTACCAATTTAATATCCTTCTTCCCGCTTTGCGCGTCTTTCGTGAGCCGGTCCGAGTCAGTGAGATTTGGATCTACAGCCCACATAGACAGAAGGTTCAAAGTCTGTCGCACGTCCTGATTGGCGGCTACTATTAGCTGAGTCAGCGCGGCCGGGGGGATCTTAATGCCTTCCTTGCAGCAAATTGACATCATTGCTGACTGGAAGTCAAATAATTAAAATAGAAAATGGACGCGAATTCGTTTCGATTTACAAAAATATAACCTTATTCCATTGAAAGACACCAATTTTCAAATTGCGATCCTATACTTCGAACAAAAATACTCTTAATTAGATAACGAGTCACCTACAAAATCAAAGCTATACGCTGTCCACGTGAATAAGTTTTAAAACAATTTTTAGTTCAAGTTTATTACAACCATTTGTTTATTTTTTTGGTATCAAAGGTAATACGTATTATGTATGAGCGAGATGACAAGATTCTCTGTTGTACTTGTGTTTAAAATTTTAACGGAAAACGATTAAGTGTATATTTCATTGGTACCTTTCTGTTTTAGTCGGCTTAGGTTGCGAATAATGCCGATGCTTATAATAAAAATAAAAGCGGTAAGATTTATATGTTCTTGTAAAAACTGTTAATAGGTTTACCTTAATCTGCTCGACCCTAGGCCTGTTGAATCTGAGGTCGTAGCAATAGTTGACAAGGGAGCGCATTTTCTGGCTGTTCCTGTCATTACACATGAAGATTATTGGCACCGCCGTCGACTTTATTAGCGCTATCACCTCTTGTAGGCCACCTGGAAGTTTTATGTGAGTTTTAAGCAAAGCAAACTATTTTCATCTCTAATAAGAGGCTATTTTAAGGGTCGCCGCGATATATTGAGTGAAAAAAAAAACTTATTTTTTAAACAAAACAATGCTCAAGCAAGTTTTATCTCAGTTTTTTTTTTCAAATTTTTCTGCTGCACCATGATGTGATAGAAGAAACAACCAAAAATATAGGTGCCATATACTTGAGTTTAGAATATAAGAAATAACATAATTATGTTCTGTCATCATTAACGATTTGTATGTATATTTATCGGGTTCCATTAGACTTACCTCTGTCCTCATTTCCAGCCATCCCATCTACTTCATCCATTACTAGAACATGTTTCTTTGTCACAGCTTGCTTGCCGGTGTCGCCTACAACAATTGTTAAAAATAAGCTTCCTTCATCGTAAACAACAATGATAGAACAATGTTACATGTAGGTAAGTACATGTTTTTAAATACTTTGATTAATTACGGGTCACTTCATGTTTTAAACTTGAAAGTTTTCTCCAATATGAGTTATATGCTTATAAATCATAATAGAACCTCGAGTGGTTTTTTTTTATTCGGAAACATATACGAGAAGTAAGGATGGTCCTAAAATTGAACCTTGCGGAACGATCACGCAGACTGCACATCCAGCCGACCTAACAACCTCTTCTATGTAGACTGGCCTTAACTTCAACACTCGCGATCCATTAGGTAAGTTTAGTACCCTTTCTTTTACGCCGAAGTATTGATTTTCTGCACTGACAATCATAATGAACGCATTCGAAAGCCTTAAAAAAAATCTCTCCCAGACCATATTTTGAGCTTTCCCAGAATTTCTTGTTTTTTTTAATTTTATTTTAGCGTAAAGGGTTGTTAATAGCAATCGTGATTCAATTACGTGTTCACATGTAGACTTATAAGTGCAATATAAAAAATCCAATGCCCGAATACTACCTTTAGCAAAAGCAGACAAGGATGTGGTAGTAAGTAGTTCCCCAATCTGCTGTTTTATTAACGTTTTGTTTCTAGTATCAGAGGCGTTGAACTCCACCACGTCAAATCCAAGCTCCTTGCACACTAGAGCTACAGTTGTTGTTTTACCTAGGGAAGAGAACAATATATAAATAGGAATTTCATGGTCTTAGACTCTATAGTGTATTAATGGGATCACTATGAATAACGCGTCTCTCTCTTTTCGTGCATATTTATGTTGATGAAGAAGTATTGGAAAGTGAAAGTGCGTATACCAGAGAGTGGATGCGTATGAGCGTGCGTGCGTGTGTGTTCTACATACTTGGAATGCTTTTATGACTATGAAGAAAAGTATTTCAAATATTTTTTTTAAAGGAAACTTTTTTTTTTTGTATCTCTTGCTGTTATTTTGTTATGTGTGTGTGCAAATTAAATGTATTATATTCCTTTATGCAACTCTGCTGTTACAAACAAATATCTTTAAATGCTCCGATTCATACAGTAAACCCATTTCTGTTTTAGTGATTTAAGGTATGGAACAGGAAAAACATCAGTCAGAAATTGTTTTATTCACCTTTTTTGCTTTTAATGAAATGTACTTTAAGTATTGCCGCTAACTTACCGACTCCAGGTGGCCCCGACAACAGTGCAGCCTTGTAATACCCTCCATCATCGGTCTTACTCCACGGACTTGGTTTAGCCAACTTCGCTTTCCTATTCACGTACCACTTGGTCAGCCAGTTCATTAGTCTGAAACATGATAGGAACTTAATCTTGATTTCCTTTAGGGTCATGTTATGCTGAAAGCAGCCTTTTCCTTTTCAACTTGAGTTTGTTTTCCTTTGTACTACTTACTTTTTGACATTACTAGCATCGCCATGTTGTCCGATTATTTGTTTGATATTCTGTGGTTTATACTTGTCTACCCACATGTTAATGTTTGCTGTAGGTATAACTGCACTACCAGTTTTACTTGGTTCATTTGTTAGAGTCAAAACTAAAAATAAAAATAAATTATGATCCAAAATATGAATTTTTGTTTAGATATCATTTCTTCATGTTTTATCTTTTACATACCTGAATCTTGCTTTGTTGGTGTACTGGTTTTAATCTCAATACCTTTCTTGATTTCCTCTTTGGTTTCTACTTTATTTTCGTGATTATCTTTTTTTGGACTTTTTGATTTCACTTCTTCATTCTTAGAACTTTCTTGGCTTTTATTTCTAACATGATTCTTTGATTCAGTTTTAACCTCTAATTTAATTTCTTTTTCTTTAGGGCTCTTTTTATGTTTTTCTTCCCTATCGTTTTCTTTTTTTTCCTTCGTACTTCTTCGGCTTGGGCTTTTATCTTTTTTTATGTCCTGTTTGCTTGAGGTTTTCTTTAAGGAATCTGCAATCATTTGTAAGAATTCGTCTTCTCCGATGATTTTGATTCCTAGTTCTTCTGCTTTCGCCATTTTGGCAGGTCCTGCGTCCTCTCCGGCAAGGACATGGGTTACCTAAAAATAATGATGCTGTGAAATCTACTTCTAAAATTGTTAAACAATATTTTTTTGCGATAAAAAATTAGACACGATATAAATAATGCAATAATCTCGAGTCTTTCAAACCTTGTTTGAATAAAATCATGTCGACAAATTGCTTAGATGCTACGTGAAAAGGGGAAAAACAAACAGCTTTCACAAAGCATTTTCTCAGTAGCCTTGTATTTTGAAACATCTGTCGTCTCCTATATTTGCTGTATATTATACGAAATATTTTACTTCTTAAGATCAGCCTGTGCGTAATCAAGTAATTTTAAAATGTTGAATAATGTCCTCTGACTTGATTCACGATAGGGAGTAGAAACAGTGTTTTGTGTCACGTAAAATTGTTGAATAATGAGTGATTTTAAATTAGTTGCCGAATTTCTAGCAATTAATTCTCCTCATGAAACTGAACAACTTTCTCCAATGTAAGTTTGTGATGAATAAAAATATGATTTTACTTTTCAAATCTGACCTATCTACCTTCCCATGAGAAAGTTCAGTTTAGTGGGCTAATTCACATACTCAATTTTCACTTGCTAATTTAATTAAGGTCACTCACTAAAATTACCTTTTTCTATCTATCTATCTATGGAGGGGACGCCCGTCAGACACAGGCGGGTGATCAGTCCACTCATTTGGGACCATTTCAGCCAGTTCCCCACAACAGCGCATGAGTTTTACCTCTGCACTGACAGTTCCACCTCTTTGAACCTACCCGAAGCTTTAGCAAACCCGATTATATCCTTTATGTTAAGCTCTTGTATTTGTTCTTCTTTTACCTCATCCATGCCTATTGTCTCCCATCTTACCAGCGCGTACATTGGACACTCAGTCAGGAAATGGAGACTTGTTTCCTCAAAAAATTACCTTCTTACTAATTCCACTCTTGATGCAGCCCCCGTACTTCGTAATCGCTGCTGCTATGTCATCTCGTTCAAAAGACTCCAATACTCCGGTCAACAAGAAGGCACAGTTTGAAAGGCAGTCCGGTCGGCCCTGTTATTACAAACAAATGTAATAGTTGTTTATTTTTATTTTATTTTTATTTATTTATTTGGCTGACCAACAGCAAGAACACTGGTACATGTATTACTTATGCTAACTTAATTTAGAACTAAGTGCCTTACCACTTACAGGACAGCACAACATGCACAGTTTATATTAAGCGACTTAAACAAACATGAATACATAAGATCTAAAAACAATGAAGTTAAGTTTTACTAAAGTTATACATAGCGACAGTAGAAAGTACAAATTCGTTAAAGTAATTTATAAAGCAGCATTTTTACCCGACTGCCAAAGAAGGAGGGTAATGTTTTTCGAGTGTATGTAAGTATGTATGTATGTCTGTTCCTTTGTGACCTCCTGTAGCCTAAACGGCTTGATGGATTTTGATGTATGAGGTATCGTTAGATTTGTCTTGATTACGGGAGTGTCATAGGATACATTTTATTTTAGTGTGCAGTCGGGTATTTTGTTTTTTTAATAATTATTATCTAATACATTCTTTTTAATCTTAGCCTCAGAATCTACATTTAAATCTAAAATATATGAATACAACTCATGTAATTTATACATTCTAACAACAGAGTAATGCAATTTTAAGTTAGTGCGGCAGGGACCAGACGCAAATAGTTTTTTCTTAGTGCTTTGTCGCGGTATTTTGCTTGGAATGTAGAAACTAATTTTTGATAATAACTCTGGACAGTAAATTTTTCCTGTGATTAATTTATGCAGAAATACCATGTCAAGCATTTGTCGACGGGATTCGAGAGATGAAATTTTAAAAAATTAAAGTCTTTTTTTATACGAATTTAATTTTCTGCCCATGTTATAATTATACGCAAGGTGTTTAGTGAAACGCTTCTGCAACCTTTCTATTCTATCTATGTGTTTCTTATAAGTTGGCGTCTAAACTATACTACAGTATTCCAAATGGCTCCTTACTAATGCATTGTATAAAATTTTCTTAGTTTGAGGTTGTTTAAAACTTTTAGATTCTCTTAGAACAAAACCAAGCATACGAGAAGACTTTGAGATTAAATGATCCATATGATTAACAAAAGTTAGTTTACGGTCTATTATGACACCTAAGTCACGAATCTGGTCAACTTCTTTGTTGGTAACATGTAAAAACTTTATTATTAACAATAAAAAACTTTCATTTTTATGGAACAATTCTGGGTAAAATGGTGTAATGTATATCTGTGTCTTTGAATAATATAATAAACTAAAAGAGTTTTTCAGTCTTTAAATAATCTCAAGAGCTACCAGGGGCACAAAGTGTCTTGAACTATAGAACTTAAACAACAAGTATAGTTCATACCAAGCATTCCTAATCAATAAAGCTATTATGTATATCGATATAACGTAGGGTATACAGTAAACAAATAGTTTTGTTTAAAGTGAGATGTTGTAAATAGAAGTACAGTAGTTTTAGATAAAGTAAGTCTGCTTTGCTTAAAGAAATGATTGCTTACCTCAGGAATCTCTTTAGCTCCCAAATTTTTAGGTCCAGATCTGTTTAAGTAACTTTTATAGAGAGCAGCAGAATACATCTTCCTTTCATGCCTTTCTTCATCAGTAAGAACTGAAATGTTAAACAATATTCATTAAACTTGTTTAAACATGTTTTTAATGTTGCTACTTGAAGGAAAAAAAAAATTATATTAATCTCACCCCTGCACCAATTTCATTTATTAATTTTATCATATATTGGTTCCACAATAATTTAGGGAAGGTGGAAACTAGAATCATGTATTATGTCAGGTATTAAAATCTAAACAATGTAAGCAGTAAAAAGTTTAAGCAATATCAAGAAAAATATAGGAAACATAACCGTGGCATTACTGATATTGTTGTAATTTTAACAATTTTTAATGGGTCGAAAAATACAGAATTCGTTCTTTAAAAATGTTTTGAAAATGCAACTTTCTTATCAATGAAGATTGGAAGTGATAACACCACCAATAAGAAAGAAGTTATTCCACCTAAATTCTGAATGCATGAAATGTTCTATCAGTTAAATGTAACCGAACTTACCAGATTCATTGAGACTCTTATCATGTTTCTTTTTCTTCTTAGGATTTTCATTCCCCTCTTCCATAACACTGTTATCTCCACTGACAAACTCACTAAAATCTCGTTTCTTGGAAGAACTTTCTCCATTTTCAACCACCTTGGATTCTTGACTTAGATTTTTAGATTTATGATTATCTTTTTCTTGTTTTGCTGGCGAAACATCATCTTTGTGTTTCCTTGTTTCTGTGTAATTTGATTTTTCATATTTCGTTTTTAACTCCTGGCTATGACTGTCTCCATTTAGTTTTTTTGGCGTTTTATCCTTTGGAACATCTTTCTTTTTGTTATCTTTAACATAATCACTGTTGTGATGCTTATCTTTTGAATGTTCTTGTTTCACATGTTTTTCATCATTTATGTGATGTTTACTTTTTGAATCCTCACTTTTGTGATGTTTTTCTTTCTTATCATCTTTCATTGGTGACTTATCCTCTTTTTTAGGATGTAAGTCACATACTTCTTTTTCCTTATCATTGTTAACTGGGGGCTTTTCTTGTTTTGCATCCTTTGCGACTAGTTCCTCAATAGCATCCACTTCTAGCAAGCTTTTTTCGAATTCTTCATCAGAATGGATGCCTGTTTCTGTATTTTTTTTAACTTTCTTTACTAAAGGTAAAGTTCTTCTGATTGGAGCACTTCCAAATAAATCAGCAGCTTTTACTTCTTTTAAGACTGTTTTATCTGGTATTTTGCCTTTCTTAGTGGAAGGTTTGCTAGGTTCTGATGAAGGTTTATTTTTCTTGGACTCAAAAATGTCTTCATCTGAATCACTAAGACATCTTTTCTTTCTTGATTCTTTTTTCTGGAATAAATTTAAACATTAATCAAAAGTTTTTGAGATATGTTACTGATGAGGTAGGAAACAGTGACTCCAATAATACAATTAGCTACTTGGTTGAAAGATTAGATTGTTTAGGGAAATTTTAAAAATTAACATGAGGTGTGTGGACTCATAACATCTTAGTATTCCGAAATGATTATCCTCACATTTTTTTTTAATCTACAAAATAATAGAAAACAAGGTTTCAGCCGCCCTAGACGACTATGCCAACCTTATTAGGAGACTCTTAAACAAAAAAAATATCATCCTCAGCTGCTATCGCTGCACACAGCTGATCAATGGAAGAGGCTCTAATTACTACAACCCGTTAAGGGTTTCTTTACTTTGGCGAATTCGCCATTATTTTGATTAAATTACTGTGACATTAGATAAAATACGATTATGGATGCAATTTTTCAAGGAATTGAAATAAAAGACAAACATAGACATGCATTTAAGTAAAAGTTTCATAGTTAAATTAGCTTAGTTTTGTAACCTATGTATTATTCACTAGCATTCCGTTCGGGACTTCGTTCCCGTGGGAATTCGGGAAAATCATGTACCCTATGTCCATCAAAGATAATGTAGGATTCTAATGGTGAAAGAATTTTTCAAATCGGTCCAGTAGTTTCGGAGCCTATTCAATGCAAACAAACAAACAATCAAATCTTTCCTCTTTATATATTATTATAGATAGATATAGATAAGCTAAATTACTATAAAAAGGTTGGTTAAATGTAGGTAATAAAATGACACACATCCATCCTCATAATCCTTACTTCCTTACTAATATTATAGATGCGAAAGTAACTCTTATCTGTCTGTCCGTCTTTCACGCCTAAACTACTGAACCAATTTTAATGAAATTTGGTACAGAGATAGATAAGAGCCTGGGAAAGGACATATGCTACATTTTATCCCACAGTTGGGCACGATATAACCTGTAGTCCACGCGGGCGGAGAGCTAGTCTTTAATATTTGTAATATAAGGAGGATATTAGATAATCAGATGCAAACTGTACACCTACAATGTTAACTAACACTCAAAATAAAAAAGACACCTATCCAAAAATTACTTGACTCCCAAAGATCTAAATCATGAATGACAATATTGGGTCGCTGGGTCATGTTAGGGGTGTCGCAGTTTTTTTCACTAGTTTTAAATATATGTAAGTTGTGCTTAGTAAAAGGTAAAACTTTCAGGATAGTCAATAAGAGTTATTTACAATACCTTATCACAATTATTGTAACTGTTATCCCCAAATGTTATCTTCCATTTTCACATAATAATATTTTACTGGACTTTTAACCACAATTTTTGTTTAAAGGTGTACCCAATATTTTGGCGCTGTTGCAAGCACCATGATTTAGGATGAACAATATCCGATATTCATTTAAAACAAAAATAGTTGTAAGAACCCATTATAATATGTCTAAAACTATAATAATGAAGTAACTTTTTTTCCTTTACATTCTATGTAAGTATATTGATCACTTATAGTTTTAGTACATATTATAATGAATACACACAAATAATAGAACAAAATGGAATAGAATAGGAAAACAAATTGTCTAATATTATGATACCTTTTTTTTTATTTGTACGTCCGGAGATTCTGGTATAACATCTTCATCATCATCAACTATCACAGGTTTTGCATGTTTTTTTGTTGTGAAATAAGATCTTATATCCTGCAAAGATGTGGTTAAGTGACAAGTATTATATTATAATAAGTAGAAATATAATTTATAGTACCTACCTATTTCAAAGAAAAAATTATAACCTATAATAATATTTTATAGTCCTAAAATCCAATTTAAGAAAGCTCGTAGTAGCGTAGTATACTTTCTTAGCATTTCTACTTGAAGTACAGACAAGTATCCACATAAAAAAAAGATAACCATACTTAGGAATATTTAGTTGGATGGTTTTCATTGTAATAGTTGGTGGCAACATAATTTTCAGCTATCCTATTGGAATCCACTGTCCTTTGCTATTTAATTTCCTGTATTAAATTGCTTAATATTGCTAATTAAGGTAAAAAACCAGAATTGCGCGAAATTTTGCGCGTCAATTTGTAGGCGGCATTTAATTGAAAATACACTTACCCGAGGCATTATTATCAGTGGATACTGTGTTGACTAGTGAAATGAATTTGTACAAATTGTACAACTCATTTCCAGGGATCGAGCCTGTGATAAAAACTTTAATTATACAATATTTTTTAAAAGAAAACGCGAAAAGACCAAGAAAAGACTTGTTTTTAATCCAAATTATTTCAGTTGAAGTTTGACGAGTTCGAATACACGCGTAGTCACGTACGTAGCTCCTTATGTCAAAATAGTTGGTCAAATGGTGTGAGTAATTAATTTAATTCACTAAAAGTTTATTAAATGCATTGGAAGTAATTTAGTAAGCGGAAGCGATAGTTGAAATCTGATCTGTTTTTAAATTTGTTGATATTCTAATCTTGACAAAATTGTCATAAGGACAGATCCGAATTTTAAAGATTTTTTTTATTCCCGCGTTTTTTTAACGAGTCCTTTCCGAACTTAAGTTGTGTTTGTGTGGTCTATCTCTACGATCTATATCTATACTAATATTAAAAAGAGGAAAGATTTGATTGTTTGTTTGCATTGAATAGGCTCCGAAACTACTGGACCGATTTGAAAAATTCTTTCACCATCCTAGAATCCTACTTTATCCGTAATGAACATAGGGACCACATGTTTTTCCCGAATTCCCACGGGAATGAGGTCCCGACGGAATGCTAGTTTTAGAATAAAAGGGAATATACGGTACCTACTTTATTTTTTTATGTTTTGAAGAGAACAATTGATGTATGTAAGTACTTACATATTTATCTGTTAAATACCTACTTTATCAAAATTAAACCATATTGCATCGGCATCGTGTAGAATTAGCCTATCATCCATCCTAGGGCCGCAAGATGGCTGCTTACATATTATTTATAATACTTACCATCTCTTGTTTAAAAGTTATATTTTAAAATTGTTTACTTACCTGTTAGTACGTTTTTAGAACATTTATTAGGCATTGCTTTTATTAAACTAAGGTCTACAGCTTTAAGTTTACATGGCTGCTCACTTTCAGACTGTATTTCTATCTTGCGTTAATAGTACATTTTGCTTTTATTGCTGTACTCAGTATAGTTTGAATCATTTTGGGAACCATTCACAAGCCATTCTGACCCATACGGAGGATTAAGGAAGAGCGGAATACCTACTTATCTTGGAGTAGGTACCTATAGTTATACAGGGATTTACCTAAAGCCCTGTAGGTATAACTGTAGGTAGGTACCTACTCCAAGAGATGCTATTACTTTTTTTTCGTATTTTGACCTATGTTTCTTGGGGAAAGTTGTTCAGTTTCATGGACTGATTTAGCACCCGAGAGGTTAAGAGATTTACCTAAAGCTCTGTATAGGTATGGGCTTGGGTCTATTGGTATGGTCTATCGTAGTTAATAAGTAATTGTTGTCTACAAATTACGTAAGAAAGCATGAAAGAAGTTTAATAAATTACAACACTTCTTGACTTCTAGAAATATCACGCATTGAGTTTGTTACAATACCTTTACCCATTAGGTACCACAAATTAATAATAGTAGGTAATCTTGTGTCTATACCCATTAGGTGCCAATCACTTCTCTTTGCACTACTGTCACGTAACGTGAACGTCAACAATAATCTTTGAAACTTTATTATTTACAAAATATACAAAATGAGAAAACTAGGTATATTTTAATTAAATTCAATGTTAATTATTATAGGCTTACTTGTTTTAACTAAAGTATCCAACATCGATTGCAATGCGGGTAGTGTTTTATTTCACAAACGAAGCGCAAAGGATTGTTGGACAGAGGATGACTTGGCAAAGTTGCGGGCTCGGAAAATATTTGAAGACCTGATGTTGCCGCCGCTCCCACCAGATAAAATTACCCCTAAATATAATAAGGACACACTCAGATATTTTCGAAAAGCTATGCACTGTGCCGAGAGAGAAAAAGATCCCCACACAGCCACTATATTAAAAGAAACTCTAGCAGACACGTTAGGAGGTTATATGAGAGGTGAGTTGCTTCCTAATGCTAGATTTGCTTACTACGCAGGATACATTCCTTATAGAAGCGTCAGACAATTACACAATTATTTTGAACATTTAAAGGAGCAACTCAATACTCAGGGGATCGGATGGAAAACTCCAAACTCTATACCACTGCAGACTAATTTGACTGTTGGAAAAATCCTAATAGGTGCGGGGAAGCCTCACGACCCATGTTCTTACTTGATCGTGACGCAAGATGCTAAAAAATGCCTCCACATACCTCCTCCTAAAGTAGACGACGAGGAGAAGCCGACGGCACTCGCTCTGCCCTTCAAAGACGGCGGCTTTGTCAGCCTAGTAGCACCAAGTTCGCAAAACATACTGCTCAAGTACTACACAACCGCAGCGCGGTGTATCCTAAGTACGTCGCCCGATGAATGTCGACATTCAGACTTCATAAATTTTAATAACGAGTTATGGCACTGGATGAAAAAATATGTGGCTCCTCATTTAATGGACGAAAAACTGTACGCGGCTTATGGGGGTGTCTTGAGAATCGCTGCTGCAGTTCAAAACTATGGGAAAGGCCTTACCCGTCGTGGTTACACGTCCCAAGTACTGGTAAATGAATTTGAAAATCCCAACATGGTTGGAAACTGTGATAGGCCAGATAATGACTGTGTTTGGTGGCAAAAGTTAAAAGACAAAACTTACGAATTCAACTGCGAATGGTCGCCACAACTCTACGCAATACTTATTGCGGGAGCAGCATTCGCGATATGTTTTATGCAATTGTGTTATAACTACGTATTCGGTTTTACGAGTCATTGTCAGTGTCCTGTGATGCGAACATGTGTACCAAGAGAAGTCGCATATGCCAGTGTGGACTCCAATTTCCCGGCGATGCTCCCATCTCATACGGGGCCGAGTGGCAGTGAGCCAAGGAACCCTTCGCATACTCCCAGCAAGTCAGGTGGGACAACCGGTGCTAAGATTCAAAAAGTGTATGATTTTAATGAAAACACGGAGAAGTTGATGTCCGTTATTATGAGTGACGAAGATGGTACAGATTCGTCGTCATCAGAGGATAGTCAAAACGAGAATTTAGACAAAACTTTGGTGATGAATTCCCATTCACATAGTCAGGGGAAGCCGACTAGTCCGCCGCGGATAGAAGCTCAGATAGCGCAGCTAAAGCTGGACAAGACGCTGTCCGGAGAGAAGACGAGACAGAAGTATTCGGCGAGTACTGTCACACAGTCTGAGGTGACGTACTGTGAACAGATAAGCGACACGCCTTGGTCAGGCAGTTATAGTTCAGATCACTCTATAAGTTCTGCGAGCGGTTCGAAATCTCACAGCCAGAGATCGCGACGGTCGCGGGACTTGGCTTGGGCGAGGAAGGTAGTTTCCAAACGCACTGTCAACAGTCAAGGCAGGCCCACGGGCCCAGGAATCAACGTCACCTCGATGACGTCATCACAAGCCCGCAGGTAGTTCGTAACGGTTTATCTTGATAGGCATATATTTAGGTAATTTTCGGAGGATATTTAGTTAGTACACTATTGTTAAGAATGTTGATTATTTAAGAAGTATTTAAGATTTCTGATTAGTAATATACTAGAATGGGAATCGGCGTTTCTCCTTTTGAAAATAAAAACTATGTTTTTTAGCCACCTTACATTTATTTTGAACAGTCCATTACTTACAAACAAAAAAGTTAACATTGGTCATATAAATAGATGCTTGAAACAATAAATTATTATTAACTTTTCATCAGAAATAACAATATTATAATTTGTGTATCCACTAGAGCGCGCGTGTAAGGCATAAGTCGCCTATAAAATTGAAGCGGATGTAGTCTTACCACGGAATACATTATATTACTTAGATAAAGTGCAAGCTCTAGTTTAGCTTGAACGTTCGCTATTAGTACTTATTTCGCACGCACATGCAATGGATAATATTTAAGTTCAAATAAACGCTGGGGCTGCTACGCGTCGTAACTACCCACACTATTATTTAAAGTAGTCCCTATAGACAATTGTTTCGAGTTTTAGCTCACACAGAGGCCAGTGAATCAGGTCTCCCCATTTTCATTGCAAAACCGTTCTTATTTTGTGGCGTGTGTGGCAACATGATGTGCGGCCCTCTGTACAGTATTAGTTGCGCCATCTCTCGCTTTGTAGGTATTTTTATTTATTAAAAGGTTTATTAAAAAAAATTATTTATTAAAAATTATTTTAACTAACTACACGTCTCTTAGTGGATTTACAAACAAATGCATTTATTTTTCTTCAGAATAAAAATTATATATACCTACTCAAGTAAATAATACACCTGTTGGTATGTCTTCTAAAAGTACCTTTAATTTAATTTAAAGAAATACTTATTATTAAAACGAACAATAAAATGTTATTATTTTGTTATAACTAAATTCCCTATGTTCTCGGTAGATATACTATGCAAATACATACAGTATAAACCTACATATCACAAAAAATATAATTTGTACCACATTTGTAAATACTTTCACACCAAAATTATTTTATAACTTTATACTATAATATAATTATTCTAACCTAAATGGAATTATTAGGTTTCTAATGCTAGCTTTTACTTAATTACAGTAATTGAAATCACAGTAACATTTCAGTTTATATCTCATAAAGGATTATAAAAAAACTATGTAAAAAAAATAAACTTAAAATTCGTGACTTTGAAATATGAAAACAAAATATAAAGCTAAGGAAGAAAATATATGTGATTTTGTCAAAAAGGTAAAAAAAAAAGACAAAATATACAAAAAAAAAAGAAAAAATACATATAAAAAAATAAATTTGGATCATTGACTTAACCCTAAAACGCAAAGAAATACAAAAATATATCTTAAATATTTAGTTTGAGGTAAAATAAACACAAAGCACATTTAATGGATGTTGCTATACAGTATGACCGCAACAAGAATACTAATCTGACAGCTCTTATGTCAAAGCTCAACTTGATAAACAGACACAAGTGATCAGGTAGCTGTCACTAAAGCATTTTGGAGCTTGTACTTTAGCACAATAATAAAGAACAATGTGAAAAACGAAGAACGTATAGCTGAATTTTTAGTTCCTAAATATTACTGGAGTATAAACAAAGATGCTTACTATACTAATGGGCCTATTGTGACAATAAATCAGTGCTTCCATAACAAAAAAAGGATCAATTCCATAAATAAAGCTAAAGGTCATTTTATATCCTGAACACAAATTCTAAACCGACTTTATCGTCATTGTAAAGGTTACAACGTAAATAAATCGGTATCGAATCGAATGGTGGAGATTGCAGAATGCAGAGCCAGGGTCCCAATCCTGCTTATGTTGAACGAATTTACCAAAACAAATTCGCATAAGATTACGGTTTTCGGTTGTGTTTGAACTTGCTGATTATGTGCATTGAATGTTTGATACGTAATGTAAATAACTACGTGATTGGCTGAACAGTGAGAAATCTTGTGGGATTTTGTTTTAGTAACCATTACAAAACAAAACGCGATTGGCCAAATAAGAGATGCAACGAAAATTGGGCATAGTATTAATGTTATCAATCTTAAAGAGTTATTCTTTCAAGTTCTTATACTGACGTAAACTCCACTTCCGATGCATGTATTTGACGATGTAAAGAGGGAGACAGGAGAGAAGCGTTATTGTCGTCACTTTCCACCAGAAGTCCCAGTGTTTTATGAAGTCCGCGTCTATTTGGAAAAAAGTTTTCGTAATTAACAGGCTGCTTATAAAAATCTTAGGTTATATAGATGGACAGGGAAGGCCGAGGAAACGTAACAGAGTCCCGGTATTTGGGTACGGAACTCTACAAAACTCTTTTAAATGCAAATACGACTTGGATGCAGGCTCAATTAAACGTTTGTTAATTAAAAATGGCGTCTAATGTGGAGGCGTTGAGACCGCGCGTTCAGACTCACAAGGGAACGCCTATTTATTATCTCACAGTCATAGAGGGATGAAGAGGGATCATGCATAAAGTGACAATTCATACTAATTATACCGATAAGAAAAAGAATGGGGAGAGTCCCAGAATTCCAAAAATTTGCGGCACGAAATATGTGGGCGGCCCCTTTTGCATGGCTAAATATTTGAACATCACATTCATTAGGTCCACCAAACCGCAACGGGCCAGCGTGGTGGACTATGGCCTAAATCCCCTTCGTGTTTCGAAGGGAGGCCCGTGCCCCTCGGTGGGTACATGGGCTGGTAAAAAAAAACATTCATTAGAATTGGCTGTGTAGTTAATAATACTCACCAAAATAAGTAGTAAATATGAGTAAAGTCGCCGTATACATGAGCAAACTGACCAATTCGGCCAACACCATCAGTCGGTGCCACGTGACGACCGTCAGGGCCACCATGATCAGTTCCGTCAGAATCAGGGCGGTGTAGCTAATCTCAACAATATGAATCAGTTGATCTTCGAAGAGTACTAATGCTCCGTACATTATTATTCCGCCTGTAACAAGAAAATACACATACATACGCTCACGTCAGTAATCCCACATGGGGTAGGCAGAGCATCAGTATTTCAGCACCACTTGATGCCACGTCTGACATAAATTCCGAGGGTTATTAGATGAAATATGATGTATAGTGGTGAGAGGTTGTCAGTCTTTTGCCCACAATACAGTAAAACCCTCACATCCCTATTACTGACTTTTACAGTATGGACGTTTCCCCACTGGACGGCACGGCGGCCGGCGCCGGCAACGGCGAGAGTGACAGAGCTATACTAGGAAGCAAGAAATCGGTAGTCTGTCTTTTTTCCTAGTATAGCTCTGTCACTCTCACCGTTGCCGGCGCCGGCCGCCGCCGTGCCGTCCAGTGGGGAAACGCCCTATGCCTGGGCAGCTGGTACATTCTAAGTTTTTCTTTCACTCCCAATCCAGCGTAGTAACAACGAAATATAACTTTACTATGAGATGTTCGTGGCATTCATAAAATAAATGTGGATTTCCAAGCTCTTAGTCCGAATCTCTTTAAAATTACGATTCTCTGGATAAACTTGCTGCTACATCCTCCACATATTTAACCTGGTTTAGATTTTAATGTCAACACTAAATCATTGGTATTCTAATTCACACAGAGTAATTAAATATTCATAATCATACGTCCTTAGTTTCCCTGATCATTATATTTTACGTTTACGCCCCGGTATTGCATATTTGCTCACTTCGGGGTTTACCAGAATTGGTTAGGTGTAATGTTTTGCAATGTAAATAGAGACTTAATGTTTTACCTTGATAAATAGAAATGCCGATCCATATGTAGAAGGTTTTGTATGAGAGCTGCCGTCCTTTCGTGAGTTGCTTGTACAGTTGCGGGTATCGAAGAGCTGTAGAACTAGGTATATCTTTATCCAATACCTGTGAATTAGGAAAAATATTGTATTTATTAACGAGAAACAGCTGTAGAAAGTAAAATAACGCTGACTGTCTATGTAGGTTTCGTACAGTAACACTGCTAAAAGATGACCAGAGAGAATAATAATAAAAGCTATCGGACCTCGAGAAATTTTAATACTGTCGCACAGTTGGCTTTTTAAAACAGGTATCCACACTATCCACCCAAGTTAACATTAAATCAAATAAAAATTCTGGAGAATCTTAATAAACAGTTCTTCTAAAATTTTGCTCTTTAATTAATTAAATAAATAAGTTTCTCGTCCGCTACTGTATATTTCAAATAAGAACTGACTGGGCATCTTATATGGGACGCCGACACAATCAGTCATGGTCGCCACAATCTGTCAAAACCCTCTTGCTTACAGGTTTGAACGTTGTACGTGCGTACTTATGAACGTATGGATGCGTGCGAGTAAGCGTACACGCGACGTGTGTGCAAGATATGGTTATGAAAGACTTTTTGTGTGACCCATATTTTGCCCACTGCTCCTTTTAAACTCCCCTTTACAGTGCTCTATTCGGCGCTGCAAACATTAATTTTTTATACCGGGTGACTTTTGTGTCGAAAAGTACTATTACCAAATTTCAAGTCAATTGGACGTTGTTATTTTTTTTTCCATACAAAAATTTTGATTTATTTTCTTGCTTCAGACGATCTAGCTTGAAATTATTATATGAAACGATAAAAAAACGGGTCTGTTACATTTTCATAAAGTTTACGTGCAAAAAAATTGCGTGCTGATTAAAAAATAACGTGGTAGAAGGCATCAAGATCGTCGCGCCGTCTTTTTCGGCTACAGCGTCCATTAGTTGGTACCAATGTATAATTGGACTAGCATCCCGCTCGGGACTTCGGGAAATTATGTAGCCTATGTTACGCAGGGATAATGTAATTTTTGAAATCGGTCCAGTACTTTCGGAGCCTATTCGTTACATACAAAAATACAAATCTTTCCTCTTTATAATATTAAGTATAGATGACTTTAAATTGCTTAGCGGAAATTTAGGATGTGAATCAGCCTACTAAACTAAACAACTTTCCTCCAAAGAAAATGGGTCGAAATATGAATAAAAATTACAAAAAAAATCCTCCATAGAACTTGAGACATTAGGTAAATTGCCTACTCTGAGAAGTATTTTTTTTTGAGAATTTTATGTGTCTTGGGGGAAGTTGTTCAGGTTCATAGGTAAAATCATCCCCCTAAAGTTTCGCTAAAAGTCACCTCAAGCGCTCGTTGCCCAGTGGCGGCCGCTGATCTGAATCGATGAGTGAGATATACAGGCCAGGGAACCTGATGGGTGACCGAAGTGGCAATATATCACGAGCGTTTCCGTGCTTCGGAGGACACGTCAAACTGTTGGTCCTGGCTGTTGTCAATTTACTGACGGCCTGTTAGGTCGAGTGGTAGTGACGCTACCTCTTGATCGGCGGGTCCTGGGTTCGATCCCCAGTCGGGGCAAACATTTGTGTAAAAGGCAGATGTTTGTTCTCGGGTCTTGGATGTTTGTGTTTGTCTTTATGTGTGTTCCAAGGGACCCACGACACAAGGGAAAACCTTAGTGTGGGCCTTTGAGTGTATAGCGTCAAGAAAAAAAAAGTTAAATTAAATTAACTGTAGTCGTTAAAACCAATTCAGTTTGAAAACTGACAGGGTTAGTCAAGCTCGCCACATACTTGACTACACCTTCACGATAAGAAGAAGAAGACCTCATAGTTAAGTTTAAAGCGACTTACCAGTGAGAAAACCGGTAGCATAGTGAACACAGTGCCGTAGCCGACCATAAGGAAGCCAGGGTACAGCGACACCGACGAGAAGTAAAACACCACGGAGAAAACAGCCTGCACAAAAACCACATATTTATTATTATTAGTTTTGTCTACAGGGTGTAAAAGACAGCTTAGCAAAAACTAAAACCCTGGACTCAGACAATCATTCTTAATGACTTATGAGTAGAATTTTTCTCCGAATTTTTTTATTTTTTTTTATTAATTAATTGAATACACTCCATTTTGCAATAAAAAACAATCATAACAACATAACACACGAAAATCAGCAATGAACATCGCACTCCGATAGCAGCGCGGCGCGGGGATCGAGCGCCGCGGTTTCACGATACGTTGCGTAGCGCTAAAGTAGGTAAATAATGAAAACTCTTTAACGTGACGTTTTCGGTAAAAAATAATAACTTATATGTTATGGGTAGATTCCACTCCACCATTTCAGTATTTGCTAAGCTGTCCTTTACACGCCGTATATTCCTTGGAATCACAGTTGTGTCGAACTTTTAGAAGGCATGTGTGGGGCCGAAGCCAACACGTAGACATTATTATTATCTCTGTCTTATGACCCATAATCTCGGGCAATAAAGTTCCGGACTTTTGGAAGGCATGCCACTGACGGGCGGACACGTCACCGACTGACGGGCGGACACGTCACACGTCACCGACTGACCTGCATAGTGGACACGATGAGCCCGCGGTGCACTATGAAGAGGCAGAGCCCCGCGGAGCGCGTGGCGGGCGGACACGTCACCGACTGACGGGCGGACACGTCACACGTCACCGACTGACGGGCGGACACGTCACACGTCACCGACTGACGGGCGGACACGTCACACGTCACCGACTGACGGGCGGACACGTCACACGTCACCGACTGACCTGCATAGTGGACACGATGAGCCCGCGGTGCACTATGAAGAGGCAGAGCCCCGCGGAGCGCGTGGCGGGCGGACACGTCACCGACTGACGGGCGGACACGTCACACGTCACCGACTGACGGGCGGACACGTCACACGTCACCGACTGACCTGCATAGTGGACACGATGAGCCCGCGGTGCACTATGAAGAGGCAGAGCCCCGCGGAGCGCGTGGCGGGCGGACACGTCACCGACTGACGGGCGGACACGTCACACGTCACCGACTGACGGGCGGACACGTCACACGTCACCCACTGACCTGCATAGTGGACACGATGAGCCCGCGGTGCACTATGAAGAGGCAGAGCCCCACGGAGCGCGTGGCGGGCGGACACGTCACCGACTGACGGGCGGACACGTCACACGTCACCGACTGACGGGCGGACACGTCACCGACTGACCTGCATAGTGGACACGATGAGCCCGCGATGCACTATGAAGAGGCAGAGCCCCGCGGAGCGCGTGGCGGGCGGACACGTCACCGACTGACGGGCGGACACGTCACACGTCACCGACTGACGGGCGGACACGTCACACGTCACCGACTGACCTGCATAGTGGACACGATGAGCCCGCGGTGCACTATGAAGAGGCAGAGCCCCGCGGAGCGCGTGGCGGGCGGACACGTCACCGACTGACGGGCGGACACGTCACACGTCACCGACTGACGGGCGGACACGTCACACGTCACCGACTGACGGGCGGACACGTCACACGTCACCCACTGACCTGCATAGTGGACACGATGAGCCCGCGGTGCACTATGAAGAGGCAGAGCCCCGCGGAGCGCGTGGCGGGCGGACACGTCACCGACTGACGGGCGGACACGTCACACGTCACCGACTGACGGGCGGACACGTCACACGTCACCGACTGACGGGCGGACACGTCACACGTCACCGACTGACCTGCATAGTGGACACGATGAGCCCGCGGTGCACTATGAAGAGGCAGAGCCCCGCGGAGCGCGTGGCGGGCGGACACGTCACCGACTGACGGGCGGACACGTCACACGTCACCGACTGACGGGCGGACACGTCACACGTCACCGACTGACCTGCATAGTGGACACGATGAGCCCGCGGTGCACTATGAAGAGGCAGAGCCCCGCGGAGCGCGTGGCGGGCGGACACGTCACCGACTGACGGGCGGACACGTCACACGTCACCGACTGACGGGCGGACACGTCACACGTCACCGACTGACCTGCATAGTGGACACGATGAGCCCGCGGTGCACTATGAAGAGGCAGAGCCCCGCGGAGCGCGTGGCGGGCGGACACGTCACCGACTGACGGGCGGACACGTCACACGTCACCGACTGACGGGCGGACACGTCACACGTCACCGACTGACGGGCGGACACGTCACACGTCACCGACTGACCTGCATAGTGGACACGATGAGCCCGCGGTGCACTATGAAGAGGCAGAGCCCCGCGGAGCGCGTGGCGGGCGGACACGTCACCGACTGACGGGCGGACACGTCACACGTCACCGACTGACGGGCGGACACGTCACACGTCACCGACTGACCTGCATAGTGGACACGATGAGCCCGCGGTGCACTATGAAGAGGCAGAGCCCCGCGGAGCGCGTGGCGGGCGGACACGTCACCGACTGACGGGCGGACACGTCACACGTCACCGACTGACGGGCGGACACGTCACACGTCACCGACTGACCTGCATAGTGGACACGATGAGCCCGCGGTGCACTATGAAGAGGCAGAGCCCCGCGGAGCGCGTGGCGGGCGGACACGTCACCGACTGACGGACGGACACGTCACACGTCACCGACTGACGGGCGGACACGTCACACGTCACCGACTGACCTGCATAGTGGACACGATGAGCCCGCGGTGCACTATGAAGAGGCAGAGCCCCGCGGAGCGCGTGGCGGGCGGACACGTCACCGACTGACGGGCGGACACGTCACACGTCACCGACTGACGGGCGGTCACGTCACACGTCACCGACTGACGGGCGGACACGTCACACGTCACCCACTGACCTGCATAGTGGACACGATGAGCCCGCGGTGCACTATGAAGAGGCAGAGCCCCGCGGAGCGCGTGGCGGGCGGACACGTCACCGACTGACGGGCGGACACGTCACACGTCACCGACTGACGGGCGGTCACGTCACACGTCACCGACTGACGGGCGGACACGTCACACGTCACCCACTGACCTGCATAGTGGACACGATGAGCCCGCGGTGCACTATGAAGAGGCAGAGCCCCGCGGAGCGCGTGGCGGGCGGACACGTCACCGACTGACGGGCGGACACGTCACACGTCACCGACTGACGGGCGGTCACGTCACACGTCACCGACTGACGGGCGGACACGTCACACGTCACCCACTGACCTGCATAGTGGACACGATGAGCCCGCGGTGCACTATGAAGAGGCAGAGCCCCGCGGAGCGCGTGGCGGGCGGACACGTCACCGACTGACGGGCGGACACGTCACACGTCACCGACTGACGGGCGGTCACGTCACACGTCACCGACTGACGGGCGGACACGTCACACGTCACCCACTGACCTGCATAGTGGACACGATGAGCCCGCGGTGCACTATGAAGAGGCAGAGCCCCGCGGAGCGCGTGGCGGCGCGGCGCCCGTGCACCAGCAGCAGCCGCGCCAGGTGCCGGAACTGGCGCACGGACACGTCGCCCGCCAGCACGGCCGCGCGGCCCTCCGCGCCCTCGATGCCCACGCCTGCACAAAACAACGTCGATCACGTGACCATAACCCCAGAAGCCTCATCATGGAATTGAACGTTTTTACATATGCCAATAAATAGTTCCGGAAATAGTGACAAATAGTACTACAATGAAATAATTAGTACCTCAATACTTTTCGGTGTCGGTGAGGCTGCTGGGATGACGTCACTCCAGAATCCTCACCAAGAACGGCTGAAACTAGCGACATGCTGTTGATCTCAAAAAATAGTTATGAAATAATTCTACCCATGTGCCAAATCTTAAAAATAATGTTTCAGGGAAACCAGAGATACCCTCATGGTATCTCGGTGAGTATGCTGGGCTGACGTCATACCAGCATACTCAGCACAAAATCTCGATATCCGCTAACTCTTTCCTGTCGGAATTATTGTCAAAAAATAGTTCTGAAATAGTTCTACAGTTTGCATATGGTGTCTGTGTCATATAATACACATAATGTATCAAAACGGCAGTCAAGTTTCTGCATACATTTTTGCTGTGGTGTACAGTCGCGCACAGAAATGAATCTTTAAGTCGTTTAGTTGGAATTTAACTAACATCTTTTTATAGTATACTTTTGTATATTTATTCCACGATTAAATATAAAAAAAACATGTCAAAATAACAAACAAAAATTTAAGATCCACGTAAGTTTCGTCAATTAAATAACCCGCCCTGAATCTGACCCGGGCCAAACGTCCCCATCAAGCTGGACGCATTGCCGCGCTGGACGGCAATGGACAGACGCTGGACCAGGTAGGAGCCAGAGCGGGAGTCACCACCACGAGCTGACAGTCTCCGGCCAATCTTCCGAATCAACTCCCTACCTTCACTACCCCAGGGACCCGCCGTTTCAAATGCGATGGGAACAAAGATATACGATTGTCCCATCGCCGTGTATTTAACGTGTTTCTGACAGGCTGCCCATTCTGCCGCTGCCCCTGCCACTCGTGTGGTCCTGTTTAAATGAGAGGGTGCAAAAGTACTGACGCAGGTAGCGTCCCATATGAGGGAGCGACCCTTTTGCCAGGAAACCATGGTAATACCATCTGGTCTTTTCCCATCTGAACGGCTCAGGCCGGGCGGCTCTAGGATGAAGGGAACGTTGGCCGAAATTAGAGCTCTGCGTATAATATCATTTAGGGCATGGTGACGCGGAAATCTGCCAACGCAGCGTTGACAACTCAGTGCGTGATGGCCATTAGCTTCCACAGTTGAACCACAAATGCATACATGTGGTTGACAGACATTGCAGCCCAACCGAAAAGCAACAGCCACCCGCAAAGAGTCATCATCTAGCAGCGTGCCCAAATTGGGCGATGGCAGCGCATGTAACCACGCCCCCGATTCTGGAACAGAGACTGCTCTGAGCCTTGCCAGTTCCACTCCCTCCGCTCCCTCAGTTAGGTGTTTCACTACCGCCTTACAACCAATCTCGTCCCAGGATCGCTGTTTCTCTGGATCATCTGGCACCCTCTCACCCGGGAAGGCAGCCAACCAAGCAGCTAAAGCCTCCTCCTCCAGTGGGATCCTAACTTCATTGCCTCCACGCGAGAGAATTCCAGCAACGAGTGCTGTGACTCCCCGTGCTGAAGCCAAGAATGCCGGCAAAGCGATATCGCATACCCTGCGAACACCCAACCCACCGTACCGAATCGGCAGAGCTGCCTGCAACCACTGATTGCTCTCCAGGCTGACATTTAAAATGTCCATCCGTCAGCCGTCCGTTGCCAAATAAGTTTTAGTTGTTTTACACAACCATAGCCTTAATGTTTTACCTAAACAACAATTTGTTATAATATTTTTTTAAGTTTACTTGTAATACCTAATTTACACCAAGAACATAAAAAGGATTGAAAATAGCACTAGTTTGAAATTGAGCTAAATTTAATTAATAAAAAATATTTTTTTCGTTCCTGGCCATATAAGTAAGTAGGTCGTTGAGTTACAATAAAATACAAATTATATCAATACAAATTATCCACAAAGCTCTAATTTACGGGAAATTCCCTTATAGTCAACTTGCATATCAATAAATAAACACTGATCTGATATGTCTCTGAATAACACCTCTTTTATTTTAAGTAAAGGGAGACAAGGACAGATATCAATTAACATACAGTGCGCGTTCGTTCGTCACTATTTCTTACCCATTTTTGTTCTTCTTAAAAAACTTCTTTTTATCTACTTATGGTATTTCAGAAGAATTGGTTAGTACTTAGGTATAAAACGCTCATTCATGTAAAATGTTTGGGTTTGATATACCAACTTTGTTAATATAAATAGTTTGTTTTTGTAGTCTTTATTAAATTTCCTACATTTTCAAAGTAAATACAAATATAAACTCAAATCATGACTGAATAGTATTCGAGTTCTTATAAATGTACCTAATAAATACTAGATATGTGCGCCGATGGTCATTTCTATACGCGACTGTACCACAACAAAAATGTATGTAGAATTTGACTGTGTCGTTTTTGATACATTATGTGTATTATATGACACAGACACCATATGCAAACTGTAGAACTATTTCAGAACTATTTTTTGACAATAATTCCGACAGGAAAGAGTTAGCGGATATCGAGATTTTGTGCTGAGTATGCTGGCATGACGTCAGCCCAGCATACTCACCGAGATACCCTCATATCTCTGGTTTCCCTGAAGCATTATTTTTGAGATTTGGCACAGAGGTAGAATTATTTCATAACTATTTTTTGAGATCAACAGCATGTCGCTAGTTTCAGCCGTTCTTGGTGAGGATTCTGGAGTGACGTCATCCCAGCAGCCTCACCGACACCTATCTATAACTGGAAAAGTATTGAGGTACTAATTATTTCATTGTAGTACTATTTATTACTATTTCCAGAACTATTTATTGGCATATGTAAAAACGTTCAATTCCATGATGAGGCTTCTGGGGTTATGGTCACTCAATCACTACAATTATAAAGAAGAAATGAAATGAAATATTTATTTGACAAACCTCATCACACAGCTGTTGCTTATCAATAGAAAATCATTCTTAAGCACTAAAAGATTCACTATAATAGGTTTTATCATAGTGGCAGGTATAACTTACAGAAAGATTGAAATTTTTGTATAATCCCCGACATTCGATTGCTTGTAACTCTTAAACCGATTTTTCAAACAAGGATAAAGGATAATAGTACATTATAATACAAGTGTGCTAAGTTGGATATTACATTAGAGGCGAGTTTAGAGCCGAGAGCCGAGAATGTAGTATCCAATGCGCACGTGTCTCATACGACGTTTTTCAACACATTTGCGAGGAAAGAAAGAAATTAAAACTTTCCTTTGATATTGACGGCAACAAGCTATCATTTGCATGGTGCGCCTCGGAAAGTATTTCTGGCGGTGTACCCACTTAGGTTTCCTGTTCTGCACTTGAAGAAAACATTTTTTGTGTTGTATTTCTGACAATAATAACAATCTGATGAATACAAATGCCGTTTGTGAAAACCAAGTGAAATCATCTGAAAAGAGGCGCGATTATTTTTTTCTTTTTTCGCTCGCAAAATGAGATTCATATTGACAAGTATGCCATACGGCTAAATAATAAAAAATACTTAACTATATATTTTCACGTTTTAGCATAAATAAATGATAATTTTCTGTTAAATTTAAATGATTTAGTGGAATTATGTTTTTATTTACAAATAGTTTAATATTTACAGTTAATTTTAAATATAAAATAAGATCTGATCTCTTTGCTGAAATTTAGAAAAAAAACCATTACTAGTGCTTCATTTTTATTTAGTTATTTGTAAAGTATACATGACAAATCACAGTCGTTACAGATTATATTGTATAAATCTAAATTTTGATTCTGAACTACAATCCACTGAGAATGTACACTAGTAAACAACATTAAATACAAACGAATAAATACTTGTTTATTTTGACAAAAGAGATATGAAATTACTTTTAAAGCCTGTTTTGTAAATACAAAAATGATTTTAACTTAGGAGAGCTAGGTTTGAGCAGCAAATAAGGGATAATTATTTTTATTACTCACGGGCTGGGTATACATATCATTATGAACTGGTTATTGTCTTTGTTGTATTTTTTCTTTTTATTGTTTTGTTTTATCATTTATATTTTGCATCAGCGACCTCACGGCGAATGCACGGTATTCGGTAAAACTTATTTAGTTTATGAGATACCGCTGTGATATATATTCTATAATATTTTTTGTTTATTTCTTAAAAAAAAACAACGACTTAAGACTCACTTTATGAGCAAATGTGAAAAAGATTATTTAATTTGGACTTAGTCGTTGACTGATTTACAAAAGTCCAAACTCGCAGTCTGCCAAAGAGCGATGGAGCGCAGCAAGAGCGTATATAGAATGGACAGAGTCCGCAACACCACCTGCGCTCGAAAATTGGCATCGCGAACTTTATTATAGGTAAATGAAATAGCTGCCAAACTAAAAAGGAAAATTGGTATAGCCGCTAAACTCAAGTGGGGATGGGCGGGTCACGTGAATGCATCCAGACCGATGGGCGTATGTCACGACACAGTGGGCACCTGCTTCAGCAGGGGGCATCGGAAAACGGTGGAAAGATGAGTTAGGCGCTTTTGATGACGCCTGGAGGAAAAATGCATTAAACCAGAATCGGTGGTCAAAACGAGGGGAGGCCTTTGCCTAGTTGTGTCAGCGTCAATTGAAGGCAAAGGAATCGCAACCTTCCACTTATACTTTTAAGGTTATGTTTTCCTTGGCAATCAACTGTCATCATCATCATATCAGCCTATTGCAGTCCACTGCTGCACATAGACCTCCCCCAAGCTGCGCCACTTTGCACGATCCTCCGCTGTTTTCATCCAGCCACTACCCGCTGTCTTCTTTAGGTCATCTGACCATCTGGCTGGGGGGCGTCCTACACTACGTTTGCCAAGAAATGGGTATTTATAAGACACGCTGTCATGAAAGCGAAATCTCATTGCTTATCACGGAGTTCTGATGTATCAACAGTTACTAGAAGAGTATACTCTTAAAATCTGTTTCAGTTAAGTTTTTCTCATATTACAAACGTACCCCTCATCTGATAAAGGTGTTTCTTGCTATAGAGCCTTATGAGTGCAAGTGGCGTATATGTAAAAGGAAATATCAAGAACACTTTCAGGCTGCCTATCCCATCTAACAAAAAATAAATCCTTACTAATATTATAAGTGTAAAAGTAGGGATGTTTGTTACGCTTTCACGCAAAAAATACTCAACCGACCGTCATGAAACTTTGTACACATATTCTCGGAGGTACTAGAAGTAACATAGGATACTTTTTATTTAAAAAAAATGTGGAAGTCCACGCGGGCGGAAAACTAGTTAATAATAAAGAAGCGGTTACCCATATCAGCCTCCTGTATCATGGCGACGTCGTTTCCCCCGTCGCCCACGGCTGCCACCACGTGTCGTCTGGCCCGCAGTAATCGCGCCACGCGAGCCTTCTGTGTGGGTGAGCAACGAGCTACCACCACACCGCTGCAGCGACGTAACACGTCTACCATCTCGTTTGAGTAGTATTGCAGGCAGACCTGATAGTGGGGTAGATGATTTATTTTTATTATTGTTGAAATTGAAGCTACTTCACCCTATATACAGCGTGTCTCATAAATACCCATTTCACGTCAGTTGAAAAAAAAATTACAAACATGTCACGTTATATATATTTATGTACCACATATTACTTCTTATCTTACTTCTGTCCTACCCTAAGGTTGCCTGGAAGAAATTGCTACCTAGCAATAAGGCCGCCTTGTTGTACACTATGTTTTATGTTCTGTTGATTGTGCTGTATGTCCTTGTGTGCAAATAAAGTATATTGTATTGTATTGTTAATTGTAAGAAACTTTTATTTTGAAAGATGCCAAACCTTGGAACTGAATACTAGTTGGGACTATTTCACTTTTCAATTTAATTTTAGATTTTATTTTTATTGGGTATTTATGTAACAGGCCAAAAACCTATAAAAAACATTAAGGTAATATTACTGGCGTATAGAGTAGACATTGTGAACTAAATACATAAGCGAGTGTCTTATTACTCATAGATTAGGGCCGGCCGTAGACTAAAGGACTTGTGGTCCATCGGTCCATGTTTTTCTATAATTTTTTAATGTATTTTTATTGAAACTCAAAATATAAGAAAAACTTCCAGAAGTAGCCGCCAGTTTTATTTTCTTGGTCCAGGCCACACTAAAACACTTACATTAAACATATAATTATTAAAGCCAAGTGCAAAAACCAAAAGTGCCAAGTGCCAAGCCAAGTGTGTGTGGTAATTGCAAGTGTGTCAGCCTATTACCGGTATACACAACATTGACTGAGACAACTAGAATTATTAAAAAAAAACCAATATTTAACAAAATCTCTACCTTGCCATTTAAAAGGACTGTTTCTTATTTTTTTTTACTTTATTTTACTTTCTAGTTAGCAATCTACACAATTAAAGAATCAATCCACCTATCTACCTACAAATATAAATAAAATCCCTTACCTCAAGCGTCTCCCCCTCAATAATCAGATCCATGTTGTCGTCAGAAGCGTTCAAAGTCTGTAGTAGAGTGTACGCGTCACGACGGGACGTACATTCCTGAGCGGTGTGCCAGTTAGTGCCGCCTCCGAGGTGTAAGGACCGAGCTATGCATAAAGCCGTTTCTAGTTTGTCGCCTGTTAGCATCCAAATCTGTGAAAAGAGGTATCTTCTGTCTAATTTTCTTTCTAGCGATAGTCAAAACCTATAGCTAGAATTTTTTGTGATAGTATTAGTGAATAGTTTTGATCTATCTATCTATCTATGTTCCTTGGGGAAAAATGTACTTCGGGGAGTGTGCTCAGGAGCTGCACTCACTCATTCCGCCTGCCCCTTTCTTCCATCGGACGTCCAGACGCACTGCGGGGTACCATCCCTATCTTGTCGAGATCCCACGGATACGTACTGAGCGCTTTTCTTCATCTTTTGTATTGCGCACTGCCAGGGAGTGGAATTCTCTGTCGGCGTCTGTATTTCCGAGTTCATACAACCCGAATATCTTTAAAGTACGAGTGAATAGGCTTCTTCTGGGTGAGCTCGCTACATCCTGGACCACATCTTTGCCCTGAACAAGATTGTGGTCAAGAGCGAACCCATCCTTAATAATAATAAAAAAGTTGTCCAGTTTCCCCCCCTAAATATTTGTTAACTATTTAAAGTCACCCTACTAATAAAATCACAGTTTTACACACCCACGCCCGTACAAACGTACGCACACCCACACACACACACGTACTTTATTAAATTATGGTTTAAATACAACCCAACACAATGTAAAATCTTAATATACAAGGTGTGTCGTAAATAGTGATTCAACGTTAAGAGGTCGATTCAGTGAGTGTTCAACTATCACATACTGGAATTAAAATGTTTTTTTAATCAGGAGTTTTTTTTATTTTTTTTTTTAAATTGACACCTTTCATTACTAAAATGGCTCTATCTTTAATAAATATTATTATTTTTTCATTTGAATTGTATTTAATTGTTCGTTTTTTTTTTAATAAAAGACTGATTTTTAATTTGATTTTATTCAAAGTTAAAAATCATCTATATTATACGTTTACCTTAATTCCAGCAGTACGTAGCATATCCAATGTCCTCGGCACGTCATCAGCCAGCCGGTCTTCCACTCCCGTTAGACCCAGGAGCTCCAATCCACAGTATAGCTTCGTCATAGCTGCCGAGGTCTTCTCGTTGCGGTTTAGAACGCTTAAGCGGGCTTCTTTGTAATCAGCCTGTCAAGTTAAAAGATAAATAATAGTAGATTGTTACACAAGGGACGTAAGAAAGCTATTACAGAAGAAGATCCAACTCGGTGCCCGTGCGAGCACAGCTCGCAAAGGGTGCTAATGGACCGAGTGCACCCGAGATATTTAGACGCCCGAGCGAACGAAGCGAGCAAGGGCGATTATAGTTCGAGGATGTAATAGCTTCTTGCAACCGAGGTAAGCATTCTACTTTACATCATCATGCGAGGCAAATAAAACATTTTATAAGAATAGTGAGCTAATTACCATGATGTAATTTCCTTGCATTTTCAACAATTCGCAATGCTACCAATAACTAGACAAAGCTCACTATTCTTTGAAACGCACTCTAGTTTTTTTTTTCAATAAAGAGTTTGATGTTTTATAAGAAAAGAGATAAGTTTGATTTGTAAAATACTATGAAAATTCATTACAGAACAAGCGTAGTGGGTCGTAAGTGATTTTGAAAATGGAACGTTTTTTATAAACAATGCATTTTGAATTGCAAAAGCCATCTTTCAGAGCTTCTTTACACAGCCGAAATTTTTAGTTGCTGAGCATGATAATGTAAATAAAAAAAAAACGCCATACACTCAAAGGCCCACAAGGTTTTCACTTATGCCGTGGGTCCCTTGGAACACACATAAAGACGGATACAAACATTCATGGACCCGAGAACAAACAAACATCTGCTTTTTACACAAATATTTGCCCCGACTGGGATTCGAACCCAGGACCCGTCGATCAAGAGGCAGCGCCGCTACCACTCGACCAAACCGGTCGTCAATGTATGATGCTTGTATGGTAGAGTTGACAGATGCTGGGTTTGATTTTTTGGGAGGCTATAGTTGCGCAAACGTAAAAGAAAATAATAAGTTAACAGTTTAGAGTACTTTATTTGGTAATAGTTATCGCAGCGCAAACCTTAGCCATTTTCAAAACTTTGCTGAGGGGCACTTTGAACTGGCTTGCAATTATTAGTTCCTTGTCGTCGAGTGATAGTCGGCTGGGTTGTCTCTATATAGTATTCCTTATGTGTTTTTTGTTATTATTATTTTTCCTTTCTGTAGAATGTTATTACTTTTCCATTGTGTATTTCCGTAAGGTGTATGTTATGTATAGTATATTATATATATTATATGTATTTATTTGTGTTAGGTATATTGTATGTGTGTAATGTAGTTTATGTAGGTAAGTATATTTATGTATGTATTTATGTATGTATTTTGCACCCACACTTATATGATGTAATTTCATCTTCTCCATACCCAAAGGTTGCCGATAAGATATTGCTTCTTAGCAATGGGGCCGCCTTTTGTACCCTAACTTTATTACTGTTCATAATGTAACTTTTACTCTGTCTCATGTTCTGTAATGTTGGTGTGCAATAAAGTATATTTGTATTGTATTGTATTGTATTGTATTGTAAAGACGTTTGATAACCTGATATGCGGCCCTCCGTACGTTACCATCTCGCAGCTCACCTCAAAGGCTAGATACTCCTCCTTGGTAAGGGTCCGGCTGGCGACCACCATGGTCCGGAGCCCGTCGGCCGCCAGCCGCCGGCACTCCTCCCGCAGCCAGCCAGAGCTCAGCAGCCGAGCCAGAGCTACGTCCGCGCCTTTCACGAAGTATGTTATTGCGCCTGTGTTCTCGTCCTGAACAATTTTGAATTTTTTTTAGTCTATACTTCTATACTAATATTATAAAGAGGAAAGTTTTGTATTTTTGTATGTAACGAATAGGCTCCGAAACTACTGGACCGATTTGAAAAAATCTTTCACCATTAGAATGCTACATTATCCCTGAGTAACATAGGCTACATAGCTTTCCCGAATTCCTATGGGAACTTCAAAACGGCTGAACCAATTTTGCTAAAATATAGTTACTATAACAATTACGTCAGCTTTCATACAAAAAAACCCATATCGAAATCGGTCCATTCGTTTAGGACAGGGGTGGCCAACTTGATTATACCCAAGATCTCCTGTTTACTAACGAAACCCTGTGCGATCTACCAATTACATACTTCTTGAAATCTTTAATGAAACAGCATAGTTCAGTACACAATCATGTAGTATTTTTTTAAATGATATTAAGAGAAAAAACTTAAATGTGAAATGTTTTTTTTATTTTTTTGCCTTGCCACGATCGACTGCACTAACAGTCGCGATCGACCGGTTGGCCACCCCTGGTTTAGGAGCTACGATGCCACAGAAAAACACACAAATACACATGTCAAACTTATAACACCCCTCTGTTTTTGCGGGGGTTAAACAGATGGAAAGTGACAGTATAATATTTAGAGTCGCATAAACTTTATTGGATGTTTCTGCAGCTGAGTGTAAGTAATACGCCAGTCATATTTAACACGAGTAATGTCTAAACCAACAAACTAACGGCTAATTCTGATTTTAATATGACGGGGGAGGGTCCTCGCCATCATCATTAGCACTCATGGTCTTTAGTTGTGGGCGTCAGTGGGTAGTGTCGGATGAAGAAAGACTTGCTCACTTAATGGAATTTAATCAACACGGTTTCAGAGTAGGTAGGCACAGTAGAAAGGTAGGCACGTATAACTAGGTACGTATCGTAGAATGCGAGATGGTTCAGCGACGACCGCACGCGCTGCCCGCCAAGCAAAGAGTGCGTCATTCGTCGGTGGCGCGCGCCTCGCTCACTCCAGCGAGGACCACCACCAGGTGGCGCTGGCATACCGGATACGTTGTTAGGACCACTACCAGTATCGTATATCCAAGTTTGCAGCTTCGAAAGACCTGGGCTAATTTACTGAGATTTTAAGTAAATTACTAGAGAAATCGCGAAATTTTTGCACCTTTTTCGGTTAAAAACATTGCGTGAAACGAAACATATTCTTCGTTTGAGATTTGGCAGCCACCTGGTCTTATGTTTGTTAGTTTAATATTCGATATGACTGGCGTATAGGGAAACTTTAAATAAGTGAAATTTTAGGGGTATATCTCCTCATTAAACTGAACAACTTTCCCTAAGGAATCCATATAAATTTATCAAAAAAAGTTTCGACTTCTCAGCTGATCGCTCAACTTGTTTTGAGAGGCGAATATTTGACCTATGTTAACTGGAGAAAGTTTTACAGTTTAGTGGGTCTGATTGACGTCCTTAAAAATTATACTGATCGGATAACATCAGATTTATCTGCCTAATCAACGCCTTTAACTCGGTCAAAAATCAAGATTTAAAAAATAAATAAATTTTCGTTAATCAAGTATTCATTAAATAAATAAAAAAGTCATGCATATTCCTCGTCGAAGTGGCTCTCATTGATTTCAACCGATCAGTGAGGTTAGCAACATACCGAGGCAGGGAACCTAATGGATGACCAGTGGCAATTTATCACGAGCGTTTCCGTGCTTCGGAGAGCAAGTTAAGCTGTCAGTCCCGGCTGTTGTCGATTGACTACAGTCGTTAAAACCAAGTCAGAGGCCATTGTGGGGGGCACACGGTTTGAAAATTGTTACACCAGGGTAAGCCAAGTTCGCCACACACGCTACACGATAAGAAGAAGAAGATGCATTTTCCTTATTCTGGAAGTCAACTGAACAAAAATAAAAGCTCACCTGAACGATGATGCCCATCATCTTGCTCTCGCTGGTGAAGGGGAACACTTGCAGTATCGTGAACTGCATGATCTCATTGGCCGCGCGCAGTTTCAGTGATATGTTGTGTAAATCTCTTCTGTACAGTGACACACCCATCTGTAATATTAAGGCGACTACAGCACCTAAATTACGATTTAATGATGCGTAGATAAGCATGACGGACTGCATTAAATCGAAGAAAAAAATACTACGGTAATATTCAGGACATAAACTAGATAAGTAGTTTGCTGAAAACATGATTCAGCACCTTTGGTTCGATAGAAAAAGCTCACAAAGTCACCTCTAAATACCCTCTAAATATCTTTTAAGCTGTAAAAACCATAGTAAAATGCACACAGGAACTTGAATTTGCTATCAAAATGTTCGTGATTGAACACTCTCGATAAGTAGTTAACGCATTTTTCGATTTAAGCTGTTACCTTTCCATAAATCTCATTTTTCTAACTTTCGAACATGTTTTTACGCACGCACGCTTTCATAGTCCGTAAACTTCGTGTATCGACACTGTTCGCACTGCCGGCCCAGGCCTGTTGAGAGACGGAGATGGCACTATTCCTATGTGTGCTGCCTTTATCGGGTGCTGTAGTCGCCTTAAGGTCTTTTTGTGAGCGTCATCTAGACTCCACAGAAGAGAACAATCAAATCTTTCCTCTTTAAGTATATTTTTTTGCCAGCCCATACGTCCCCACCGAGGGGCACGGGCCTCCCTTCAAAACACGAAGGAGATTTAGGCCATAGTATCGCGCTGGCCCAATGTGGGTAATTGTAACAAAGCTACAGCAAAACTAGTTAATGAAACGAGCTATATTTGAGCTTCGTTTTCAGTAAATAAATCCTAAGTAAAAATGTATTAATTGTACTTAAAATCTCCGTTACACAGATTTTTTAAAATAAAAACGATATTAGTAATAGCTGTTCAATCATATAAATTTTTAACTAAATCAAGCTTGAGAAAAAAACAGCAATTTCATAGGTATCTGATTGGCGCAACACAGCTCACATAATACGTGGCTCTTACTTTTTCATTCGTCATTTTACTATTAGAATTGTTTTAAAACATATTTTTATTAATATGTTTAAAAACAATTCTTAATTCAACCTAAATTAATAAGTGCCGGTTGTAATTATGTCGAATTAAGTATTGTTTTAAAATCATATTCACGCGAACAGCATTTAGCTTTGATTTTGTTCGTGACCGGTTATCTAGTTGGCGTATTGTTGATCGAAGGTACATCTCGTACGAGTTAACTTGAGACCTAGGCTGACGACGTCACTTTCAATGTACGGTGTGCAAAATGATAAAATATCTAAAAAGATATACAAATAAATAGCATCTTTGTTACGGATACATGTCTCGACTCTCTTTCGATATTTTATCATTCCGCACACCGTACACCGAAGATGACGTCATCGGCCCAGGTCTCAAGTTAACTCGAACGGATTATAAGAGCTATGCTTACCATATCAGTCCACTTGACGAGTGCCACTTCGTCGGGGCTGGCGGCCTGGTACTCGCACAGCTGCTGCTGCGGCACCGCGCCACCGCAGCTAGCCGACATCACCGAGCTGCCCATCTCTGTACCGAACGAACACCACACTTTATCTTTACACTGTCTAGGTGTTTACTTATCAGAAAATCAAAAAATAACTCTCCAAATTTTAAAAGAACAAACGAAGTAACGAATTTTAAAACACCAAAAGTTCTATTTAGCAAAATTTAACATGCTAAAAGTATGTGTCTACAAATGAAAGACTCACCAAAAGTTGCTAGATATAAATTTTTCACCGTGTTGTGATCGGTTGAGAATAACACCACCCCATCTCTTTCCGTGGGTGTCGTAAGAGGCGACTAAGGAAATAAAAATGAGACCTGCCTCCTAGTAATCCATCTTAGGCAACGATAGTTTGTTTTGAATCTGAGGTGTCGTCCTATGGTCTCATGCGGTGTGGTAGGCTATATAAAGGGCCATCTGGTTCGCGACCACCCTCCTACCGAAGTCTGACGCCAAACAGCTTGCTGTGTTCCGTCAGTGCGTGGGAGTACCAATGCCTTAATTAACATTATTTGGGTTAACTCGCTCCATCGTCGACTTCATCTATGACGTTGGTCAAGATTGGGGTCAAGAGTTCTCATAATAATAAAAAATAACCCATCTCATAATAAAAAATAATAAAAAATTAAAGTACCAAATCATTCCATATAAAAGTTTATAATCGCAAATGATCGTGTTTAAAATTACATCTAGGGGAATGGGCGGATACCCCAATAATTTCGGGGCATCATATTATATTTTAACATACGCTCACGAATGTAATCCCATACAGGGTAGGCAAAGCACCAGTGGTTCAGAACCACTTGATGAAATTCGAATTCGTAATTAATGAATTTTGATTTTCACGAAATTTGTAAAAACAGGGACGTAACGAAAATGATTTTTTTTTTAACTTTTCGTACGAAAATAATGGAACTTAGGCAAATTTTTCATTTTTGTCATATTTTCACAATTCTTCTTCGCACAAATGAGAAGGCACAGGAACAATACCAGTGCCAACACTGCGTGCCACACTTGTCTCAGTATACGGGAAAATAACGTTATTTAATTTACTCCAACTTACCCGACTGACCATCGTCAACTTCATCACTTCTGCCCTCGACGTCATACACCGGTGTGACGTTATGGCACACTGCCAGTGCCAACACTGCGTGCCACACTTGCCTCGGGGTGGGTGCCAAGGGGCTGTCAGATGTTACTGGTGACGAAGGCAGGGACGGGGCGTCATTTGTGACGTACTGAGTCAGTAAAGCTTCCACCTAAATATAGAAAATTAAATCGTATAGATTTTGTTAACCCTCGACAAGAAAAGAGGGGTGTTATAAGTTTTAATATGTGTATCTACATGTCTAAGTATTTGTGCCCGTCTGTGGCATCGTAGCATCTAAATGAATGGACCGATTCCGATGCAGTTTTTATTGTTTTAAAGCTGACGTGATCGAGATGGTTCTTAGATTTAATTGATCAAAATTGCGCCAGACGTTTAAAAGTTTTTGTTTAATACACAAAAAATTTCGGAGGTAATACCTACAATATTTTTAAAATTAAGAATTTAAATATTTTGTCTATAAAATCCAAACAAATCGGTGAAGAATTTCATTTCCCATGTTACAGTTAATTTCCCATGTTACAGTTCCTTCCTCATTCTGTAGGAATAATCAAGTACGTGGCAAACTTGATTTGACTATGTTAGTCAGTCTACTCCTGTCGCCCTGGCATAAGCAACGCGACTTCACTCTCATGACAGTTGATTGCCAAGGAAAACATAACCTTAAATTAACATTAAGAAGTTTGCATTTCTTTTGATTAGATTGACATGAATAAATAAATAAACGCTACACACTCAAAGGCCAACACTAAGGTTTTCCCTTGTGTCGTGGGTCCCTCGGACTATACATAGAGACAAGACACAAACACCCATGACCTGAGAATAAACATCTGCTTTTTACATAAACATTTTCCCCGACTGGGAATCGAACTTAGGACCCGTCGATCAAGAGGAAGCGCCACTAGCACTCGACCAAACCGACCGTCCTCGACAAATAACATTGAATTGCTAAAAGGACGCATGTAGATATTCAAACGCAAGGGATATTAAAACTTCACTAAATACAAATAGGGTTCATTTTCTAAGATTGATTATTACTGCCGTACTCAGAGACGTCAATTAAAGTTAAGTACTGTTAAGCTCTGATGTTGTCTCTTTCACTCTTGTTGATATAAACAAGGATAGCATGACATTTAATTACTTCTTAACTTTAATTGACGTCTCTGAGTACGGCAGTTAAACAAGACTGACCTCATGAAAGTTATTCCTATCGAAAAGTGCGTTTCCAAGATGCAGTTTTTGGAAGACCATTTCATTCTTGGTCAGTGTCCCAGTCTTGTCAGCTAATAGGTATTGTATTCTTCCCAATTCCTCTGGTATGGTGGTGGATCGCATCACTGTGCCTTCTATTTTCTTGTCGCGCTGTATGGTCCATGAGTAAAAGGCTTTCCCCATGTCTAAGTTAACTCGTAAGCTGAAATTGAGTTGGAATGGGTAATTATTTAGCTGAGGCCCCTAACACACGGCGTATTTTAAACGCGCCGACACGCACGTATATGCGTTTCAAACGCGATTGGAACGCAACCTTGTAACCTCAGCACACGGGGCGATCGTGAAACGCGCGTTTTCGGCGCATATGCGCGCAGATACAGCGATAGAAACGAGTTTCAAACGCGCGTCGTATACGTCGCAACAAAACTACTGATTCTGGCAGAATAATCAGCGTCACAGCAGCGTCTGGCTGCTGTGACATTACAGCTAAGTCAGGGCCCTTTCATTGGCACAGTGCACACACGAATATATATTAAGTATTGTACTGTTTTGTTTTTTCTTTTTAATGTTTGTGTTGCACTGTTTAATGAATAAAGTGTTTATCTATCTATCTATCTATCTATCATATGAAAACGCAAAAATCGGCATCTACGGCGCTGAAAACGCGCGTTTTTGAAACGAGCGTTTTCAGCGCCGTAGAAATACGCCGTCTTCTAGGGGCCTAAAAAACACCGCATTTGTGAATAGATTATTTATTTTAAAAAGTTTCAACATATTATATCGGGTTGTTTGTTACCATTTTAACAATAGTATATAACATGAGTAGTTACAAAGTCTGGGTAACTGATGTTAAGGTTATGATGTATAAATAAATTTCTTGAATAAAACACATTAGCTACTAAGAGGCTTTGGAACTACTGGACCGATTTGAAAAATTCTTCCACGATTAGAATGCTTCATTTAATCCCTGAGTAACATAGGCTACATAATTTTCCCGAATTCTCACGGGAACGATGTCCTCATAAGCTATAAAGCGATAAGGGAAAGTTTAAAGTGTAATATAAACGATAAGGGAAGAGAAAATATGTCGACTACTTAGCACAGAATCTCCAAACTCGGGTTTTCTTTAATGGAAATCTGCGCACAAACATTTAAAAAAACGTCTAACCATGAGTTTTCGATACGTTTTCTGAAAGGAATACTTACTGCTTTTATGAACGTGCAATAATATTAACATCGTAGTAATGATATAAAGAATTTTATAATCTTTCAGTGACACAGCTTATATCACATACACTTCATCATTTTCTAAACTATGTAGCTTAAAAAATACATTTAAGCTAAAAACACCCAGTCACGCGTAAATTTCACTCCAAATTAAAATACCACGTTATTTTTTAATTAGTACACACATTTTTGTACGATAAATTTATGAAAATTTAACAGAATCTCATTTTTTTGTTGTATAAACATTTCAAAAAAAAAAAAAATCATTCATTTCATTGTCATATAAAAATTTCAAGCTGATCTAGCCTGAAAATTAATCAAAATTTTTGTATGGAAAAGCGTTTTACAAAATTCATCCTCTAAGACGTTAAAGAGGGGTATCAAAAACTGAAAATTTTGGACAAAAAAAATTTTTCCCTCCTTATTTACGTTCTATCAACGTTACTGACACCGTAAGAAAAATTTGCGTACTGATTAAAAAGTCACCCTGTATGACATTACCTGATAGGAATAATATAGGAGAAAAGTAGCACGAAGCGGAATAGAAACCCGTACCAGGGTCCGTTGAACCCCTTGAGCACGATCATGAGGAAGGAGATGAGCAGCGTGGCGGCGAACAGTACTTTGGTCAGATCGTTGATCTGTAGGTCTAGCCGACCTACTTTAGAACGGGGAACTGCGTTGTTCATCACACTGCGGGTTTCGCTGCCTATAAAAAGAAAATTAGCTTAGCAAGTTTTTATACAAGCAGAAAACACTGTTTTTTTATCTTCACCTCAATCTTGACCAAGGTCATAGGAGAGGTCGACGGTGGAGCGAATTAAACGAGAAAATGCCATTAAGGCACTGGTACTCCTCCGCACCGACGGAACAGAGGAAGCTGTTTGGCGTCGGACTTCGGTAGGAGGGTGGTCGCCAACCAGACGGCCAGACACAGAGCCTACCACACCGCATGAGACTATAAGTCGCCACCTCAGATTCAAAACAAACTGTACTACATTTTAATGATAACAACTTTAATTATTAGTTTTCATGAAAAAAATATATTCTAGGTTGTTAAAACTTAGGTCCGTATAACAGAACACGACTGAGACGCTGATCTATACTTAAGTAGCAGTCGTCTCTGTCATTTTGATAGTGAGAGAAAGAGACAATCAATACCTAAGTACAGATCAAGACTTGCTTCTCCTTCTCTAATACGGGCCTTACACTAGTTCAAGGATTATTTTTATGATACCAAGTTGCAGAAATGTCCATATGGTACTTTAAATAATATCATACTGTCATTTTCCGTCTTGTTGGCATAAGAAAGGACGGCATCAGATTTAAAGTAGTTTTAACTTTAATGAAAGTTTCTGTAACTGAGTGTTAGGCTGTTATTACACTCAAGTCTTGATAATAAAAATCAGAAAGATACTAAAGGATGTGCGGGTTCCATCTAGCTCAGCGGAGCGTGCAGTTATCTGGAGGACACGTTAAGCCGGCGGTCCCGGCTGTTGTCCATTGACTACAGTCGTTAAAACCAAGTCAGAGGCCATTTGGAGATTTGGAAACTCTGGCACCAGTGTTAGTCAAGTTCGCTACACACTTGACTATACCTTCACGATAAGAACCGCCAGTGTCGTCGGCCCAGGTCAACTCGTACGGGTTATAAGCGTTAATGTGTGCGTGCGCACGTACGCAGCTAACAGCATTGACATACACACGCGTAATAACCTACTTCTGGTGTTTCATAGTCAACTTACGAAAGTCTATAACCTTGAAATTAAGCTCAAAGATAACCAAAGTCATACGTGTGAGGCTAAAACTTACCAGTATAAATGACCAGTCCCGTGGCCTGCCCCGAAGCGACAACACATCCACTCCACAACGTATTCTCGATGTCTAAAGAGTCACTTTCCTCTTCATCTAGTCTAGTGCAAGTTCCGAAGAAAGAGTGAATGTCCTTCTCTGGCTTCTCTACAAACATCTGCGCATTTATGTCGAGGAGATGAGCGTCCGTTGGCAGCTTTTGGGTTGATGGTAATGGTATCCTGAAAATAAATAATATAAGCAAAAGAGGTCTTGCAGTGTTCCAATTGGCGTGGCTTTGTTTTGTGATAAATCTGTGTACGTGTTAAAGTGTGCACGTGCGTACGCAAATAACCGCATTGACACGCACACGAGTTTTGTAAAAATCTAAATTATTTTTTTGTTTATCATCCTTACTGTATAATCCTACAAATATTTTATTAAAATGTGAAAGTTTGTGAAGATGTTTATACGTTAGTAACTCAATCAAGCACGCAAAAATGGCTGTATATATTTAGATGAAAGGACATCATTCAAAACTTACCAACATTTAAAAGTGGCGACCAAAAAAGTAAAGTTATTATTTCAAAAGGACACATTATTCTTCACATTTTTTATTATGACAGCTAAGCTGTACGACCTTTACGAATCCTTTTTTAAGCTTAGAAAACTAGATTTTCAAGCTTAAAATCTAGATTTTTAAGCCTAAATGCATTTTTAAATCTAGAATTTAAACCTTAAACCTAATACGAAAAATGTTTTGTATCACAATCTATTGAAACACTATTTTCTATGGCCAGAACATTTAAAATCTCGATTTAAAAGTGTCAAGAACAAATCTAGTATGGTCGTACAGCTTAGCTATCATACTAAAAAATGAAAAACCGGCCAAGAGCGTGTCGGGCCACGCGCATTGTAGGGTTCCGTAGCAGCATGGTTCAAATATGCAGCTGGCTTCTTAATTCTACAAGCATATTGTCATAGTTGATGTTAAAATCCCCAAATACTATACTTAGTATCAAAAACAAATGTATTAAAAAGTTTGGCCTAAATATAACAGAATGGAAGTGTTTTATGCGCGAGCGAAGCGAGCGCGAATTTTTTTTTTTTGAGGCAATTTTATAGTAAAAAATAATATAATAATATCAAGCTAAGCAGGTGTATATTTTTAATGTCGTTTTCGCAATTAGCACCCACAAAAACCTATTAAACGACACCTGAAATGTCAATATGTTACAGCTTGGCTTTCGGCTCGCCTCACTTTTAGCGTGGAACCTTGTATGTCAACCATTTTGGATTAGGGTACACTTCGTCGTAAATGCTACCCTCGTGAATTATTCCACATTTTTTTTCGTTATAAAAATTAATGTTTCCTAAACGGATTGCTGAATCGAAAAACGTTTGTAGTAAACCCCTTCTATCTTTTAAAAAACTATCCTATGATAACGCACTCGATGATATCGGCTAGAAAAAAAACCATCGCCCATTCACGTTAATGGGAAACACACGAAAAAATTTTTTTTCCACCATTTTATTTTTTAGATTTGACACCGCAATCAATAAGTATGTATGACCATGCCAAATTTTAGCTCTGTACTACCAAGGATCTAATATTAGTAAATATATTCTTATTAATCCCAACTAAGTTTGGCACTTGGTCGACTATTACTCGCAAACTTGAAGGGCCATCTTATGTGTGATAGTTTTTCATTTAATTACGTTATATATACTACCACCGTGAATTGTTTTACATTTTTAGAAATAACCGTTTAGCTGGTAGAGAGGGGGACACTTGTGTTTGACAAAAAAATTTACTTTAAAAATTTATGTTTCGCAAACGGAGTGCTGAATCGAAAAACCTTATTAGAAAACTCCTTCTGTCTTTTAAAAAGCTGTCCTACGACACCCCATTTTATGATATTGGCGAGAAAAAAAAATTCATCACCCTTTCACATCTATGGGAGACACCCGAAAAAAAAAACTACAGTTCTGTCGGCGTAATTTATATGTATGACCTTGCCAAATTTCAGCTCTGTGCTACCAAGGGTTTCTTAGGAAACCTGCGGACAGACGGACATGGCGAAACTATAAGGGTTCGTAGATTACTACGGAACCCTAAAAACAAATGTATTATTAAAGAGTTTTTAATTTCGGAAATCATGTTTGTTTTGGTCTAAATACAACCTAATGTAAGTATAAAATTCGCGAGCGAAGCGAGCGTGAATTTTTTTTTGCTTTTTTTTTTAAATATTACTGTTAGAAATAATATCAACCTGCTGTTAAAATAATTTTGATGTAATTTTCGTAATTAACACCCCCAAAAAACTATTTAACGACACCTAAAATGACAATATGTTACAGTTTGGTTTTCGACCTCCCCTCACTTTTAGCGTGGAACCTTGTAAACATATTCTCATTAATCCCAAAAACGTTTGGTCGACTATTACTGCAAACTTGAAGGGCCAACTTATGTGTGATAGTTTTTGTTTTAATTTTGTTGTATATTCTATAACCGTGAATTTTTTCACATTTTTAGAAACAACCGTTTAGCTGGTAGTGGGGGGGACACTTGTTTTTAACAAAAAATTTCACTTTAAAAATATTTTTTTCTCAAACGGAGTGCTGAATCGAAAAACGTTCTTAGTAAACCCCTTCTATATTTTAAAAATCTATCCTATGACATTCAATTCGATGGTATCGGCGAGAAAAAAAAAATCCATCGCCCTTTCACGTGTATGGGAAACACCCGAAAAAATGTTTTTTCTACAATTTTATATTTTAGATCTGTCGGCGCAATCAATATCTATGACCATGCCAAATTTCAGCTCTGTAGTACCAAGGACCTTATATCTATACTAATATTATAAAGAGGAAAGATTTGATTGTTTGTTTGTTTGTTTGTTTGTTTGTTTGCATCGAATAGGCTCCGAAATTACTGGACCGATTTGAAAAATTCTTTCACCATTAGAATCCTACATTATCCGGGATGGACATAGGGTACATGATTTTCCCGAATTCTCACGGGAACGAAGTCCCGCGCGGGAAGCTAGTTAGTAAATATATTCTTATTAATCCCAACAGTGTTTGGCACTTGGTCGACTATTACTCGCAAACTTGAAGGACCAAGTTATGTGTGATAGTTTTCCTTTTAATTTCGTTATATAATCTACCAACGTGAATTTTTCCACATTTTTAGAAACAACCGTTTAGCAGGTAGAGGGGGGGGACACTTGTGTTTGACAAAAATTTTCACTTTAAAAATTTATATTTCGCAAACGGAGTGCTGAATCGAAAAACGTTTTTAGTAAACCCCTTTTATCTTTTAATATGCTGTCCTATGACACTCCATTCAAAAATATTGGCGAGAAAAAAAAAATTCATCGCCCTTTCACGTCTATGGGAGACACCCGAAAAAAATTTTTTTTCTAAGATTTTACTCTACAGTTCTGTCGGCGTGATTCATATGTATAATCATGCCAAGTTTCAGCTCTGTAGTACCAAGGGTTTCTTAGGAAACCCGCGGACAGACGGACAGACGGACAGACGGACATGGCGAAACTATAAGGGTTCGTAGATTACTACGGAACCCTAAAAATGTTTAGAATAATTATGTTCTTTCGAAATAATAACTTTACCTTTTTGGCCGCCACTTTAAAAATTTTGGTATTTTTTGTATGGGCCGAGAATGATGTCCATTGTCGTACATACATATAGCTTTTTATCTGGATTAATACAGGTAACATAAATTTCCCGAATTCCTACGGGCAAGGGGTCCCGGGTGGAAAGCTAAGTAGTATTATAAATGTGAAAGTGTTTGTTTATCCATCCTTCACTTCGAAACGGAGCTACAGATCGACACGATTTTTGCACAAGCATAGTTAGAGAGCTGGAGAATGACATAGGCAATTTTTCCACGTGAACGAAGTCGCGCACGGAAAGCTAGTTTACTATATATTTGGCTGTTTATTCTTTGGTGAGAGAAATCATTAGTCATTGTATTCATTACTTTCTATTATTACTTATACCATAGAAAATGAAGTAAACTTAATTAGAACATTACACAAATTACTTAATATCAATGTTTGTGCTCATTTTCTAATTAGAATTTAATAGCTGTAAAATCTTTCTCATAACGTAAACAAGAAATAACTATATGGCTGGTTATTTGAAGCATTGATAATAACAAGTTTTATGATAAAAAAATATTCTATGAGTCATTGAACATAAAATACAGTCCGATCGCAACTTGAATAGGTTTGTTTCATACAGTTAGCTGCTCACTGATAAGAGACAAGAGTGTGCTATTAAAAACTGGTTTCTCATTAAACTCATGCTCCGATTAACGTGTCAACAACCAAAAATTCATAATTTCCTAAACTATATATTTTATTGTTTATTGCACAAACAAAGTTAGAAACATTTTAAATAAAAAAGTGTACAAAGGCGAGCTTATCTTAAAGGTTACCATAACTTACAACTAAGTGGATTTCATTCATTACGACCTTGGTTGTAGCGACCATTTGTCTATAGTGACGTAAAATCTAAGTCCCTTGAATTAAAGCATACTTTAGTATGTACAAACATATGGCTATAGCGACTTTGTATGTACCGTCGAGTTCGGGTGTAGCGACTGTTTTTATTGAATAGTTTGTAATAAATTCTTGGAAATCCCATGCAGATGTTGCGACCGGAGTCGGCCGCCAAAGACACAAAAGAGCTTTCTTATCTTTTGTTTACTTTCACACAGATGGTCAGCAACCTTTACTTTTTGTTTATAGATATTAGCCAGGTACTTAGGTAGGCAAGCGTGTACGTTTCCGAGTTAAAATGGTTTAGTTACAAATTGATATTCAGAGTAGCAACTGTATCTTTTTGCCTTTGCCTGTAACGACATCCGGATGTAACGACGAAATAACAGTGGTCCCTTCATTGTCGTTATACCCGAAATCCAGTGTATATCAAATGGGGTATGTGGGGTCAAAACATTTTAGTGCTCCAAAATCGTCATCCTCACCTGCTAGTGGTGCACCCTGCTGATCAACAAAGGAGGCTCTGACGTACTACACCTGTTTCTCTACTTGATATTGGCGACTTTGCCATTCTACATTTCAATTTTGATTAAAATACTCAGACATTGGCAAAATCACGATATTGTGGACGCCATCTTTCAAAGAATTGAATTGAACTATGTTAAACACTCATGAAATAAAATGAAGATTAATGTATTGGATTCGGCATAGTGCCGGCTTTAAGCAACGCGAGTAAAACTGTATTCAATTGCGAATTATGTGTGACACTTAGAACGTTTCATAAACGCCACCGATAGCCCCCTCTGCAGGGGCAGCCTGGAGGCTGATGATGTCGCCCATGCGATCTTGGGAGTGGCAGAACACTGGGCAAAAATTCCTGGCAGGTATAAGGTCGCTCCACGAAGTCTGCGAAATCCCGACGACGATTCTGAGCTTCTGATCAGAGCTGAATGGCCATGGCCGCCGACTTACACGCATTAAGGGCCACACTAGAGCCTAAATGCAGACATGGGAACCCAATCACTAATCACAAAGAAAGGAATGTGGCCCACATTGCAATTTCTGGATTCAATGTATTTTAAAAAATGGTGAACGATTTTCTCTCACCTCAACTTCCAGTCAATCTCCCCATCTAGCTGATCAGTCCGTATAAACACTGTCCCCATAGTCTCGTTGGTCCTGAGGAGTATCATGTCAGCTGGTACCCTCTGCCCTTTATGTAGCATGACAATATCTCCCACCCTCAAGGTCGAAGCAGGCACTTGTTCAGTCTGAAATGGCCGGTAGCCATCTGCCGTTTGGTCCAGGATTATACGTTCGTAGCGTTGACGGTTGACTTCCCTGTCTCTCCTGGTAAAGAAAGTTGAAGAAAATTAAAATAAATTGGAGACAGTAGGTTTTTTTAGCTCATACATGCATCAAAAATTTTCATTTTTGACAGCAAATTACTGTGAATTTTACAGAGTTAAAGGTATAATTTTATACAACCAAAAAGTCATACTAAAAAAAATTATGAGTAAAATTTATAATCTGGTGAAGTGTTGTCTTCTCCATTCATCATAAACACCAATAATTAAATCCATATTTACTGAGAAAACCTAATTCAAAAGTATAATATAAATTATTTGTTACTTTTTCTCAACACCCAAAGGTTGCTGATAAGATATCGCTTTTTAGCAACAGGGCTGTCTTTTGTATCATGACAAAACTGTTTGATAATAATGACTGTACTTTAAATAATATGTGTGGAAGTACAATGAAGTATGTTGTGTTGTATTGCACTACAATCTACACCAAGATTTCTATACAGGCTGTCCCAAAAAATAGTGTCAAAAAAATAGAGTCCTGAGGTTGAACACCCCTTAGAGCATCTGAAACACCCCTTTGTTTGTATAATTTTTTTACTGAAATTTTGAGAATTATCTACCTGAACTGAACAACTTAAAAAATAAATATTTTTTGGCCCTTTTTGAGATATTTTTTTCACAACTCAATTTTCATGAATTGTATGTACTTTTATGCTTAAAATATTCGTCTTCGTAACTTTGATGGAAGTTTTAAAAAAGATGGTCCAAAGTAATAAATTTTACGGTCAAAAATATTCTCAAAACAGTAAAAAATTCATAACTCCAAAAGTATAAAAAATCGCGGAACATACATGGGGGTGTTTTGGATGCTCCTAGGGGTGTTCTACCTCAGGACTTCCGCTTGACACAATTTTTTGGGAGGTCCTGTATATGAAGATTTGTAATTGGCTTAGTATAACATATGACAGTGTATATCTATAGTTTGTATTGGCTGTAAATCTTCCTAATAAAATAAAACAAAATAAATAAAATAAAAATGAATCTAATTCCCTTGGTCATCGCATTACGCGTGAATGGATGGAACAATTAATCCTTTTTTCTTGTGTTTATTATTGTCAGGAGAAGGTACAGAAAGAAAAAAATAAGAAAGTCGAATAGAACATTAGAAAATTGAAGACAGGATGTCTGTCGGGGTTAGCTAGTCCATAACATTATTTATTATTAAAAACATATAATCTATGAATATGATATACATTAGTATGATAAAAGTGCTTTCATTATAATACCTGTATCTTCTAAAGTCATCCACAGCCTCTCTGAACAGTGTGACGGAGAGTACAAAGCACAATGGCCCCCAGTAAGTGTACAAGTATCCAATTCGGATGCTCGGAATAAACTGACTGACTGCCATTACTAAAAAGTACATGTTCAGAAAGAACCTGAACTGTTCAAACAGAACCAGTGGTAGGAATGTGATGATGTTGTATTTCTGAAAAAAAAGAGAGAAATGAAACTTACAGGAAAATATGTTGAGTTCCCATGCTTCTTGATACTTTTTTCATTCTAGATGATCATATATTTTTTCATAACATATGATCAGTATAAAGAGAGTGACAAAATACAGTGTCAGAAATGGTGGTTCAAATATTGGCCAACAGTTTGTTGTGCCATGCATAGTACAGAGGTTCATAGTTACAAAAAAATATTTTTTACTTAATCAGCCATTACTTGCCAGGCCAAGCTAGTTGTAATAGTTTTTCTTGTTTAATTTATGTTTGACTAGCTTCCCGCCAGCGGCTCCGCCCGCGTTGACTACAGGTTATATCGTGCCCAGCTGTGGGATAAAATGTAGCCTATGTCCTTTCCCAGGCTCTAATCTATCTCTGTACCAAATTTCTTCAAAATCGGTTCAGTACTTTAGACGTGAAAGACGGACAGACAGACAGACAGAGTTACTTTCGCATTTATAATATTAGTAAGGATTGCTATCAATATGAATTTTTTCACATCTTTAAAAACAATACGTTTTAAAAATATAAATTTTTTTAAAATAAATTTTGATGTTTTAAACTCAATTGATCTCAAAAGCAAACTGTAATTAATATCTCTGTAAGCAATCTAATTTAAGAAGCTTGTTGAATAATTCATGATAACGAGTTATTTTGATAATTCATCTGCAGATTAGCATGCAAATGAGGCCATTATAGAAATTCAACACTAACTTGGTTGCAAACATAATTCGGCGGGTATTCTTCTTCAGGTAGCTGCCCTATATAAATGACTCTTGAACTCAGCTCCTTCTTTCGGAACCTTGAAAATCTGAACCTGTAATTTACACGACCAATAGAATAGAATCCCAAACAAAGAAAACATTATTAATCTATTAGCGCAGTTTCTCACCTTGACCAAAACGATTTTTTCTTAGGCCTAGTCAGTAAAGGCGTGGTCTCCATGATTTCAAGACACTTGTACACGTGCTGGTTATAGCATATTAGTAACAATAAGAATTAAAGCTAATTTATCGAATTATTAACGTAATCAAAACAATTTTTGTATACACACAACACACAACACCACACGCAAGGAGTATATAACACTGCGTTTTACCACACGTATGTTAACCACAGACTAAAGCTGTTTATTTTTAATCTTTAGTATAGAGTTGTCTCTATAAAAGTTTTTTCAATGGTATGACACTATATGTAACTTATAAAATACCGTTTTTTTTGACAGAACTGGCAGAAAGATTAATGGTAGAAAATGGAACTTTCGAAAATAGTAATGGCAACATTGAATAAGTAAATAAATATGGCTGCTACGCTTTTGTAGGGTGTGTGTAGAGTGTTTAACTGCAGATTTTTGCGAGAAAATAAACTGAAATTGAAACGTTTGAATTGAAATTTATTTTTAAAGTGTATGTGAAAGATTACTTAGTGCCAAATATGTGATAAAGTGGTTCAGGATCACATGACAATTTAGATCAATGACTTGATCCTGGCGTTTGACAAGTCGGGAGTTGGGGCTTCTGCGTTGTCGGTCCTCCTTCATCTCCGGGCGTTAGAAAGTAAGATAAGATGTGTTTACTGTAATGTTTAAATGATATTCGAAGCCAGGGAAATGAAGGAAGTAAATTCTTTCGGGAGCTGCGAGGTATGGAGATGTCGTTGTTAGATGTAAAGATTGCAGGGATTACATTTCTTAATAAATAGTAATGCGGCGCGGGAGGCAGTGCGTCGCCGCTGCCGCTGTCGGGGTCGGGGGTGGCCGGGGCACACCTCCGATGACCTATTTTCTGGTTATTGCATCCGAACTTACTATTTATGTCTGAGGGTGTAAGTAGGGCGCCGCCGGTTGCACCGCGGTTGCAATAACTTAATTTGACGACGTTTGCAGTATGATTTAAGATTTCTGTGAGTGTTGTTGACTGTTTACTTGCTCTCAGAGTGCAGTAATAAACTTCTTGTGAGTGGTATTTTGAGTTGCCATTGATGTCAGTGCCCTCCATGTAGTTGTAAATGTCAAAGGATGAGCTAGTGTCGACAGTTTCAGTAGTTACAGTATCCTATCCAAGTAAAAATATGCCCTTTACTCCTATTTTTTATCATTTCTTGTTGATTCTGTTGCTCCAGTACTTTGCATTAACATAAATTGTAGTAAACCCAGTGCTTAGGTTGAAAATAAAATATCATATTGGTTTTTAATTTAATCTTGAGCAAACTTCTGTCAATATTAATTGGTATGAGTAAAGTCGTTGCAAAGTCATTAGTACTAAAAATATAATTTATATCTGCTTAGCACCACCTATAAAGTGAACAATTTCCTTGTCTACAGATAAAAAACAAACTGGAAGTGTGAAAGAAGTGCTAAATGTGTTGTAGAACAATAGTGATGGCTGGAAACCAGTCAGTTTGTGTGTTAGAGTCAGTGTGGAGGAAGCAGCCAGCAGTATGATGGACTCGGAGCTACCACCCGGCAGCTGTAACTCCACTGGACATTTGTCCACCATCGGATATCATACCCTGCCTGGTGAGTATCAACACACATCAATGTATAGCAGGGGTGGCCAACTTGATTATACCCAAGATCTCCTGTTTACTAACGAAACCCTGTGCGATCTACTAATTACATACTTCTTGAAATCTTAATTGAAACGGCATAGTTCAGTACACAATCATGTAGTATTTTTTTTATTATATAAAGAGAAAATGCTTTTTTTTTAATTTTTTTGTCTTGCCACGATCGACTGGACTAACAGCCACCCCTGATGTATAGGGATTAAGCATAAATTAAACTGCAAATAACTTAGTCCCGTATTACAAAAGGAGACTCAAGTCTTGATCTATACTCTAGTACTGTTTGTCTCTTTCTCTTAATATCAAAATGACAAAGACCACTGCTACTTAAGTATAGAATGGAGTCTGAGTCGCGTTCTGTACAGACCTTTTCATAGGTAACTTCAAGCTTGTATGTGCTGAAGTCCAAGTAACTGAAATCTGAAATCATCTGAGACTCAAGTCTTGATCTATACTTCAGTATTGATTTTCTCTTTCTTTTACTATCAAAATGACAAAGACGACTGCTACTTATGTATAGATCAGAATTTTAAGTCGCATTCTGTAATGCAGACCTTAGTTTTCAAGGTAACTTCAAGCTTGTATGTGCTGAAGTCCATCAGAATTTTAAGTCGCATTCTGTAATGCAGACCTTAGTTTTCAAGGTAACTTCAAGCTTGTATGTGCTGAAGTCCAAGTAACTATTGCCCCTTTTCATACTGAAATCATGAAAAATCATGCATGATGCCTAGGCATAACATATTATATTTTAAAAGAATTGGAAGAATTTGCACAGGAAAATAATTCATTGCAGAAACAATGAGAAGTGTTTAAATCTCCAAAAAATACACTTGATAAAAATAAACACCGAATAAAATAAAAATATTAAATAAATAAAGCTAACTAAAACTTAATTTTAGTAACTGTCAGACAGAGTGTGATAGCTGCATTTCGGTTGCGCTCAGGTCATATACCACTAAATAAATATTACCACATGATTGGCAAAATACCATCACCGCTATGTGAGAATTGTGACTGCGTTGAAGATCTTTTACACTTTTTAGTGGAATGTGACCGAAACCGCAATGTCAGACAGAGAATGTTTGGGTGTAGCTTACATGGAGCACAGATTAATTGTATGTTGGCGGATCCTCTGTCTGACAGTGCGGTTCGGCTATACAGGTTTCTGACAATTTCTTTTAAGAAACGTGTCTGAATTGTAGAATAAGGTTTAAAATTGTATCTTGTAGTAGGAAATGTATGTACAGAGTGATACCATGAGGCTGGCATAACCACCTAGAGTGGCTGAAGCCTCGTTAAATATTAAGATTTAAAAAAAAAAAAAAAAAAGTAACTGTCCACATTAAAAATGTAAGAATCAACCAACTTCAATCCCAATAACTTGTCAGCAAATAACCACATAGCAAAATGTCTACAAAATTATGTGTGTGTTGATTTTTATAAAAAGCTCTAAATCAATTTCGATAAAATTTAGATGGGACCACCTCAGGTGTACTCTTTTGAACAAAAAAACGATAACTATGCCAATAGTTATTATGTAACTGACATACAAAAGTAAATAACAAAAAAAACATAGTCATAATATATTGTTAATAATTCAATTTATTAATCAATTACATAAATTCAGTTCAATAGACTTGTTTGTTATGAAACTATGAAGTACTTACAACTTTATCATCCAAGTAGATTGTAACATGATAAAAAGTCAAATGTTAATTACTCCTAGTTGAAAAAAATAAATCAATCAATTTTTAGGGTTCCATAGTAACTATACCTAATCTTATTTATTTATTTTTGTACTGAAATTATGAGTATTCGCCTATGTACAGAGGCCAGCGTATCAGGTTACTCCATTTTCATTGCAAAACCGCTCTTATCGCAACAGCAAAGAGTGCGTGTGGTAGCCTGAGTTGCGGCCGTCCGTACATTTGTAATTAGCATAGCTACAAATCATAATTTTGTTAACATTCCATGAAAATGTTAACAAAATTGTGATTTGTAGTAAAAGTAAATACTTCTGGCTTTAACATTCTTACAAATAATTATTTTTTTGTTTTGATTTAATCTATAGAAAGGCTGGACAATGACATAAGCTACTTTTACACGCAATCTAGAAATCTATAAATGCACAGCAAAAACTACGCCATTTAGGAATTTGAGATGCCAAGACATTTGAGATGATGAAATTATTTTTAGAAATTATTGAAATACGCAGAAACATGTCGAAATGGTGTCTTAAAGTCTTCTAATACCCAGTTGCAGAAACGCTCATTAAAGTTAATGCTACTTTAAAAATATCCTGCTGTTACTATCCGCCCCTAGTTGGCGTAAGCAATGATAGCATTACATTTTAATAGAAAAATTAAATATTCGGACAATTACAATCCATTTTGCGTTAGTTATCAAGTAGCCATTTTGTTAGTAAGCATAAAAATAAGTTAACTAATTTTCCAGTAATACATTAATATCATTGTTAAATAAATAAAAAATACAAAGTAGAAATTAAGTAATCATTTATGTCTTGAGTTCAAATAAATTTATTGCATTGGGGTCGTCAACGACAAAAGGAATTTTAACTTTAATAAATCTTTCAGCAAATGAGCTTATGTCATTTATGTCTAATAAAACTAATAAACATAATGTTAGTTCCCCACGCGATAAAATTTGCGAGCAAAGTGCTAGTAAATCATAACAAAACTGCATGCATCAATGTCACATGATGATTTCATCTCGTCCTTTGCTCTTGAAACCGCTAGTTAAAGTATATTAGTCATGTTTTTATTGCTGACTCACGTAATATGTCTATTGTAAATAAGTGCATTGTTTTTCTAAAATCTACTTGTTTGCTAACTAGCTAAACTAGTTAAGACATTGAATTCCTACGTGTATTGCTGTTTTACTAAGAAGCCACTTGTTCGATTCTGTATGAAGCTAAAATAATGCTCACCTGTCTAACCGAAATGTACGTCAATTTCTATTCTATACGAGGGTTTTTATCAGAGAATTTCGCTGCCCCAATCGCCGGGATTTCTTATTCTTTATTAACTTCTCTCCTGTTCTTGAGTAGGTTAGAATAGCCACCAATTCACATGCATAATGGGCCACCTAGAGCCTAAATACGGAAATGGGAAACACTATCAACTAATTTATCTGTTGCTGAATAAAAAAATATTCTGTACTTATTCTATTTATCATTTATGATTCACGGCAAGATCCGGCCAGTCCTCGCAAGCGTTTTGTCAGATTACCGATTTTTCGTTTAAATAAGTCTTCAACTTCCACCTTGAGAACCCTCTAAGTGGTACACAATGATTTATTATTTAAACATCGCAAGAACTGGTTCTCACTTCTAAATTTTGGTCAGATCAATAAAATAAAAGGCGATTGAAAAACAGGAAGGGCAACGGAAGGCGGCGTCTTAGCGTATTTTACAGTGTAATATGACTAAATAAATAATTATGACGTTTCGTTTAATTTAATTAAACTGGTTAATCCAACAGGACAGGAGTTAATAATATTTCGGCATTTTAAAAATCGTAACTTTCGAATATTTTTACTATTCTTTGGCCACCTGTACAACTCTTCCGATTTCTGTGTTCTAAGGCCCGTGTTCACCAAAAATATACCCAACGGTTTAACCGCGGTTAGAAGCTAATCAGACAAAATGTCCAAAAAAATGTATGAAAATGACATTGTCAAATCTCCGGTTAGCTGCTAATCGTTGGTTAAATGTTTGGTGAACACTGGCCTTAATCGTTCAATTTAATTTCGAAATTCGATGAGGCTATACCTGTCACTGTCATCTGTATAGGACAAGAGAGGGACACACTAAGACTTCCTATCAGTATCGCATCGCCGAAATACCCTGGCCCCATATTCTAAGCCATTAGCTAGTCTTGCGAATCCCGGCCCTCAGACTTCAGCAATAAGCCGGTCTGAGTGGCTGCATGCCCGAATGTGACGACTTAGGCGACCTTGGCTCAGTCAGGCCAATTCTATTCTATTCTATTCTGCATGGCGTAGAATAGAATAGAATAGAAAAATCTTTATTTTATAGGACATTCAGGATGTCACTTAAAACAAGTCAAGATTACAATGAAATACATACAAACATACATTAAACGATTTAAATACATACATACGCATTCGTTCGTAGTTGCACCCCACAGTAAGTACTAGCGAGTCGACGGCATGTAACTATAACGTTGTAGCCCAGCAGGGCAATCGCGCTAAAAAAAGTGGATTGAATCGCAATTGAAACGCAGCTGCGGTGCTACCACCTAAGCTGATGCTGATTGAACGAATGGAATGATGTACATTGCTGTGTTTGGTTCATGTCGTTAATCAAGGTCTCCTTATAAAGAAGCAATTGACAACGTTCCATTCGTTAAGTCAGCATCAGCTTCGCTTAGGTGGTAGCCCCCCGGCTACGTTTCAATTGCGATTCAATTCACTTTTTTTAGCGCGATTGCCCTGCAGAACGTGGCCACTTGGCCCGCGGATTGCGTAGCGTCGATATAGGTCTTGTTGCGTGCAGGTTGCAGGGTACGCACTGCATGTTGCTAGGTGGGCCATGGCAGTACTATTTCCCTGAATAGAAACGGTCTCAACATTTTATAGAAATGGTCTTAACACATTCAACGTCCCACAGGCCGCATGCACCACTCAGCGAGCACGCCGGCGGGGGTGGACGGCGCGGGGGGAGGGTCGCGAACGCCCCCCGCCACGCCCAAGAAAGGAGGCAAGATGCTCGCCGTCAGGGTGCAGATGCTGGACGACACCATCTCCATGTTCCAGATACAGGTCAGTTAGCGTCACACAGCGTGGCTTGTGTGGTTTCCTTATATGCGGTATCTTTGAATCTGTGCCATATGCTGATAAGAATAGTAGGACTGTATTTAAGTATTTTACCGATGAGCCAGTGGAAATGTAGTGGCGATAACTACGCCAATATTATTTTAATATCGTCGGCCTCTGCAGTGATTCGCTTACATAGTTCTCTATATCCTTACTTAATATTATAAATGCGAAAGTAACTCTGTCTGTCTGTCCGTCTTTCACGCCTAAACCACTGAACCGATTTTGATGAAATTTGGTACATAGATAGATTAGAGCCTGGGAAAGGACGTAGGCTACATTTTATCCCACAGTTGGGCACGATATAAACTGTTGTCCACGCGGGCGGAGCCGCAGGCGGAAAGCTAGTCTTTAATAAACGAAGATGTCTAAACGGTAAGTCACTAATTGATAGTTAATTATCGCGACCGGCGCGTGCCGGCGCGGAGCTCTGTGAGTGATTGGTTTGAGGCAGCGCCATTTAACGTGTTTAGGTGTAATTTATTTTCCACGGTTCGTATAAAATTTAACAAAAAACCTTAGTAACGCTCGAACATTTCCCGGATGTAACCTTCTTCAAACGTGAAGTACACACCTTAATCACTCAAACCTTAATCAATTTCATTACTTAAGAACCTTATTCAAGTACCAGAAAATGTACTTGACTTCTATCTAATCTGGCTTATTGTCTTTTTGTTTTTTTTGTACTGAACACACATCAAGGGTGACGAACAGACCGAAAAACTAGTGAAATTGTCTTAAAAGGACTCTTTGACACGAGATTAACAAATTTCTAGTGAATAATTAAACAATACGCTTTATAAAAACGTTTTAGAATTGAAAAAACTATTATTAAAAATGTTTTTATTAACATTGATTAAATATATTCGAAGTTTAAATGATGCAGCCCTTATTAAAAAGGACTACAGTATTCTATGACGAACTAAGTTGCGGGTCGCCAGTTTCTCTCAACTTCCGTCCTGTCAAGAAAACTTGAGAAGGAAACCTTAGAGACGGAAGTTTTTCGACATCTATCAAGTTTCGTACCATGTTTTTCCGTTCGATAGCATTGCAATCATAAAATTGATGGTCAAGACCTCGTTGAATGTTCTATCGAAGTAAATGTTTGTTACGTATTATTGTTATTTATTTTTATACAAGACATCCAAGTTACGTATGAACTTTCATTTACAGCAAAATGACTTTAGGATGGTCTTTTCAAAGAAAGGTGACCCTCTGTCAAATTTACTAAAAGTAACAAAAAATAAATGGCAAGTTCAAAATCGGCCCTCAGATTATTTTAACAGCATGCTGCCTTGAAGCTTACTGCCGTTTACTGCATTTTCTCCCAAAAGCCTTCATTAATCTGACTGTGGAAACTTAAATTCAACTAGACATCCCAGGTACCTATACCTATCTCAAAGAGAAAACAGCCCTAGGGAGCGAAGTTGCCCGTCTTGTGTGCTATTGTATTGTTTACATTTTCGATGTTCGCCTTGAGGCCTATTTATAGTTTGTTTGCAAAACTTTTCTTCGGTGTGAGGTGTTACCACTGAATTAGATATTATTAGGTATCGCATTTTTTTAACAGCCCATATGCGTTCCCACCGAGGGACATGGGCTTACCTTCGAAACAAAAAGGGGATTTAGTCCATAATCCACCACGTTTGCCGCTCGTTGGTAGACCGCTCGCCTTTCGAAAACGAATAGCTACAAAGGTATTTTACAAATGCAGTTGGAGTAGGGGAGCGGAAGGTCATATCTTAATGCTTAAAAACTGTCGACCTCACCTGCTAGCAGAGTATTCTACAGTTTTAACTTGAAACTGTCTTTTCTTGTCACCGTTCATACAACGGCAATAAACAGATCGCAGAAATTGAATTGAGAGGCGGTTTTTTTCATTTTATTTTGTTTTGACATACCGTTACCGTTACCAGTATGAAGCACGTATGTTCTTTTGTATTCTACAGTTTTAACTTGACACTGGCTTTTCTTGTCACCTTTCATACAAAGACAAACAGATCACATAAATTGAATTGAGACGCGGTTTTTTTCATTTTGACATACCGTTACCGTTACCGGTATGAACCACGTATGTTCTGTTGCATTTGTTAAATGATTTAATATCACCTAATATGCAAAGTTACCTTTAAATCCTTCAGAGATAATTGGGCGTGACGAAAATTCTAACAGTCATGCTCCCCCTTCAACACATCCATCTTTTGGGCTATGAAAAGCTGACAAGCATTACATTTTTCCTTTAGGGGACCGTTATACATTATACATACATTACACGACACACGTCTATGGAAAAATCTTTTAAAAGGGATCATATGTACAATCTTTTACAAAAAAATATGTAATAAAATAAATTAATTTAAAAAATAAAAAACCCGACTGCTTAGTAAAAACTGAAAAGAAAAAACAAGTAAGTCCAGTAGTCGAGACTTGTGTTATTGAATATTATTGAATAACATAACGATTTTAACAGTCGGGACCTATTTTGTAAGAAAGCTGGATTTCTGATGGGTCACGTTTTAATTCATAAACTAGGTGCTTTTTAGTACAAAAAAACTCTGAAACCTTATGTCGATTCATTCTTTCGACATGAAATAACAATGTAATAGATGAACACATTCATGTTTAATGCCTGTCTAGGTCGCCTCAAAAGACTTTTATGACAAAAAATACAAATAACAAGGTCGTCTTTGCATTAACGACTGCCCACCCAGAATGATGTCACCTAGAGTAGATTTGTGTTATTAAATACTTTTTATTACATTTTTTATTACACATATTCACGAACAGAGAAGAATTTTATTGTTCTTTGGGTATGTTTCAATTTCAATCGTGACCAATCTGCATCTACAATAATATTACAAAGATAAAAGATTTGTATATTTGTGAGTGTCTAATAATAAATTAATCGACTTTGTTGAGTAAAAGGTCCAACTTTCGATTTACAAGAGCGATTTACAATGCTTATCACAATAATTCTGAACCTTAATGAATATCCCCAAAGTTGTGCCTTTCCATTTTGAGTCACTACTATACCAAAATATGAATCTCTTTTACTTTAACATTGTATACCAATAATATTTTATTTTTTAATTGTATCTTCTTGGTGATACTATTATTCTTTTTCTTCTTGTAGTTAATTTAACCCCTTTAGTACCAAGAGTTTTCGTCAAAAACGCCCACCGCACGCCACGACATCAAAAAATTAATTTTTTTAAATGTCGTGGCGTATGGCGAACGCTTGGTGAATGATGTTAAAGCAAAAAAAAAAAATTGTCTAATACTTATATCAGACTTTGGCGGCGAGGGCACGAAACTTAAACGTCTGATATATCAGACTTTGGCGGTGAAAAGGTTAAATCCTGAAACCGTAATAGAAACAGAATATATTTAGTGTTTTTATAATATTTTTGGCAATTTTAATTAAATCAATTTAACAAAGCTGTCTCAAAAAATGGTCGTCCGATTGTCATTCGTTAATAACTGAAGTTGAGTTAATATAACCTAAATATGGAGTAAACTAAACGTATTTAACAGCAGTGAAAAAACATCTTCCAGGAAAACTCGTCCCACCGTCGACCCCATTAGCGACCCTTGGGCGATCGTGTCAAGAGCAAACCTCTTTACATGAAATAAAATTAATTTATGTGAGTTGGTGCGTAAACAACGTGTAAATGTACGCACGTACATCCATTTGCTGGGATGTGTTTAGCATAATTTGAAATCTCTTAGGAGTTAAGCGTTCGACGTTTTGCGGTTATAAAAACGTCAGTTTAGTTACGTGTGAATTAATCACTACACATAGAATAACCACAAGTTAATTTGTTCATTGGTAAAATGTTAAATGTTTTGATGCTAGACAGTTCAAATCCTGGTGCGGGCCTGTACCACTAAATTCGTCTTTTCGTATTTATGTACGGATTTCTAATTATTACTTGCTCAACGGTGAAGGAAAACATCGTGATGAAACCCAAGAAAATTCATTTTCGAAAGACGAGCGGTCCACCAACCCGCATTGGACCAGCGTGGTGGACTATGGCCTAAATCCCCTTCGTGTTTACGTCCCTCGGTGGGGACGTATATGGGCTGGTAAGAGGTAAGGGTAGATACAGACATCGTCCAAAGAAATCTTCTCCATATTTAGTACTAGCATTCCGCTCGGGACTTCGTTCCCGTGGGAATTCGGGAAAATTGTGTAGCCTATGTTCATCAGGGATAATGTAGAATTCTAATGGTGAAAGAATTTTTCAAATCGGTCCAGTAGTTACGGAGCATATTCAATGCAAATAAACAAACAATCAAATCTGTCCTCTTTATAATATTAGTTTAGAATAAACATTATGTAGAGGATCTCGCGATTCTCGCGTGTTCTTGAGTAAAAATGAAACTATAATCCGGAACGGAATAGAATATTTTTATTTACAAAAATGATTTCTTTTATTTCGTTCCACCCTTGTTCCACCGATCAGCGCGCGTCGCGAAGTTTAGTGTCAGAACTTAGATACGCAACTCGCAAGTTTTCTTCTTAGTGAATTTGTGGCCAATGCTGATATAAGTATTTTTCTTTTCAAGAAAACTTTCCAATACATTTTTATCGCTGCCAAGGCGATTCGCGACCAAACCGCTGGTCCCTTGGCGGCGTGAGGCCCTGTAATATGTCTTCCAACCCACCGTCTGTGCCTCATAAACAACAATTTATGAAGACAAAGCCTGTTCGGCTGTGTGATTGATTACTCCTTTTGGGGCCTGCTGTCTTGCTTTGTTCTTTTATCTGCTGTTAAGCTTGTTCTATTATTTATTCAGTGACTCTTGTTAAGGTTTGGGCTAACCTTGAATGTTGAGGGATACGTATTTGTTCCTTTACTTCTAATTAGTCCGCAGTCGTGTCTTTATATAGTAGACACACCAAGCGAGGACTTATTTGCAACTTTAAGATTATGATCTCTAAGATGTCTGAAGTCGAGTCTTTCATCGTCTAACAATTAACATTTCTCAAATAAAAAATCAGAGTTGATCTTACAATTTCTTTGTGAGTATTACTATCCATGTTGTTTGCTTGTAGGAAAAAAAAATCAGTTAAGTTGTTTGAACTATCGCCATGTTTCACGAGTAATTAAGATTTGACTGTTTCCACACATAAATGACCGCAATCATTGCCAACGCGAGACGCAACTTCTTAACGTAATGACTTATTGATTTTCTGTTCCTCCATATAGCTAAAATATCACTGTTATCAAATTCTTTTTCCACGGTCTTTCCCAACAGACCAAGCGTACCTTTTAGTTGGCGGCTTTCCAATGTGTAACTTTGGCCAGAAAACATATCTTTACTTAGTATTGTAAGACTTGTGTGGCTTGAAGCCTACGAAGGAATTTACAGAAAGTTTAGAGCACCTCTTTTGCGTCACTGCCATGAATTTCAGCGTTTAAGTGCATTATTTGCAGAAGTGTAGAAGCATTAACAACTCTTGTTAATTGAAAAACCACAGGGTGTTAGACTGTTAGTACTTAAAATTAAAATACAGTGAATAAGGCTATACCTTGTATGTATTTCGAAGATTTTTATGCCGTGTTGTTTTTATTTATTATCATTGTTGAATCCAACTAGATATACACTATAACTCTAAAATTAAAAATTGTGTATTACCCGCAACATTGATCGCTATTAACTGTTAAATGACTGAAAGAATTTTAATTAAGTAAGTATAACTAAGAACCATCTCCGTTACGTCTGCTTTCAAACAAAAAAACTCGGTCTATCCATTAAGAAGCTACGATGCCACAGACAGACACACAGATATACAGACACGCCCGATAAACTTATACACCCCTTTTTTTGTCGGGGTTTAAAAATAGTAACGGGCACTTAACTGGTCGAGTGATAATGTGATGACAAAAACGCATTGCACAGAAAAATAGTTTTTTTTATTTAATAATAGACGCTACATACTAATCATTGTGACAACTTCCAAAAATAAAGAGGCAAGTCTATCAGACCTGGCGTCAAATGGTTTAAAAACCACGGATGCTCTGCCTACCCCGACAGGGATAATAATAGGTGTGCGTATATGTAAGTCTATCAAAATCAAAGTTCGGTTCCCCTTTATGTTAAGGTATTCCTTCCTTATAGTGTAGGTGTAGTCAAGTGTGTGGCGAACTTGACTAACCCTGGTGTCAGAGTTTTCGAACCGCCAAATGGCCTCTGACTTGGTTTAATGACTGCTAGGCAATCGACAACAGCCGGGACCACTTGCTTAACGTGCCTTCCGAAGCACGGCACTTCGGTCACCCATCAGGTTCCTGCCTCTGTGTACGTTGTTTAACCTCACTGATCGATTCAGATCAGCAGCGACCGCCACTAGGTATTGATAAATAAACACCGAGCGCTGAGTAAAAGCCTGTAACGGATCGCATGCAGCTCCAATGTCCGATGAATCTATTTTTAGAATGCAGACAACGGCTAATCCACAATCGGAAGCCTAGTTTAGTCAAGGGCCTAGTTCACAATACAGTAGTGATGGGACCTGGTATACTTTATACCAGTTCATACATAAAATGTTAGAAAAGGTAAATCTGTAATATTACAATGGGATCTAACGATACGATAGAGATGGTTTTTAGCCCCAGCCAAAAAAAGAAGCTGTTGTAAGTTTGACGTGTCTATGTAGGTATCTGTGTATCTCAGCTGTTTATCTATGTGTCTGTCTGTGGCATCGTAACTCCTAGGCTAATGAACCAATTTTAATGCGTTTTTTGTTTGAAAGCTGACGGAATCGAGATGATTCTTAGGTATATTTTATCAAAATTGATTCAGCCGTTTAAGAGTTATAATCGATAATTGTTGGGGGTTTTAATTTTTCTTAAAATTTTTGAGTCATTCTTATACGAGGAGTGATCAAAAAGTAGTGATAATGACACAGAAAATAATATATTTTTTAAAAAAGAAAAATTTTTTTTTCAACATTGTCTCTTTCTCTATCTACACACCGAGTCCAGCGTTTCTCCAACATTTCTAACCCTTTAAAAAAAATGATTGCTCTTGGCCTCTCAAAAACCCATCCACGGCCTCTATCACTTCATTATCATCGGCATATCTATTACCACGCAAGTATTCTATTAGTTTTGGAAAGAGATAAAAATCACTGAGGGCCTGGTCCGGCGAATAAGGTCGGTGATCCACTAATTCGAACCCAGCTAGTTGAATGGCATCCAATGCAACAGCAGAAGTGTGAACTGGCGCGTTGTCCTGATGAAACAAAATGCCTTTTCTGAGTTTGAAATGTCTTTTCTCTTTTATAGCCTCTCTCAATTTAGCTATTGAAGATGCACAGTAAACGCCTGTTATTGTGTGTCCTTTCTCAAGATAGTTAATTAATAATATTCCTTCGGAATCCCAAAAATTGAGGCCATGACTTTGCCTGCCGATGCTGTGGTTCGAAATTTCCTTGGAGTTGGTGACGACGGTCTTTTCCACTGTAAAGATTGTTGTTTTGTTTCTGGATCAAAATGGTGAACCCATGTTTCATCCATAGTGATAAATCGAGCCAAAAAATTGTTAGGATCCACATGAAATCTGTCCAACCAGCGCCTTGAAAGATTGAGTCTGGTTTTCTTCCGATCTTCTGTTAACATTCTGGGTACCCAACGCGCCGAGGCTTTTCACATACTCAGATAATATTTTAATTTTGATTGAACACTGCCATATGAAATGCCAGTTTCCTGGACTAAATAACGCACTGTAACACGACGATCGTTTTGAACAATCTTTTCGACTTTTTCAATGTTTTCCTGCGTAACTGACGTCGATGGCCGGCCCGAGCGGTGCTCATCTTCTGTCGATGTTCTTCCAGTCTTAAATTGAGGTGACCATCTTGCCACAGCAGAATATGGTGGAGCAGACTCACCTAAAGTCTCCACTAAATCACGATGGATCTCTTGCGTCGTTAACTTTTTTAAACTGAAGTATTTAATAACGGCTCGCACTTAGTTTTTCTCCATAATGATATTTAACGTCGGAATTCGTCAAACAACTAGATACGGTTTCTATGTTTCTTAAAATTAAGACTTAATTTTTTGTATCTAACCTTGTGATTAAATGATCTTTAATTATTGGTATAAATGAGTAAATTATGAATTGTACAAGTGGGTCATTATCACTACTTTTTGATCACTCCTCGTAGAACTAGCTCCTTTTTGATCACTCCTCGTATCGACACTGTTCGCACTGCCGGCCTAGGCCTGTTGAGTGACGGAGATGGCACTATTCCTATGTGTGCTGCCTTTATCGGGTACTGTAGACGCCTTAAGATATGACCTTCCGCTCCCCTACTCCAACTGCCTTTGTAAAATACCTTCGTAGCTATTCGTTTTCGAAAGGCGAGCGGTCTACCAACCCGCATTGGGCAAACGTGGTGGATTATGGACTAAATCCCCTTTTTGTTTCGAAGGGAAGCCCATGTCCCTCGGTGGGGACGTATATGGGCTGTTAAAAAAATGCGATACCTAATAATATCTAATTCAGTGGTAACACCTCACACCGAAGAAAAGTTTTGCAAACAAACTACACTGGGCGTCAAAAATAAGTAGTACACTTTTCAAATTGCAATTACTCCTAAACTATAGTAGTTACACTTATGAAATAAAAAGCAGTTTATAGTAAACTTAACGAAGTTTATTAAAGTTATATTTTATTTGGCATGAATAAAGTTTCAAACTTAAAATTAAGATAAATACTAAAAAGTATCAATTTTTAACGATATGTCAACCACTTAATTTTCACGTTTTGGAACTTTTTCACAATTTAATAACTTGTGTTGCCGCCTCGGGCTCTAATTACAGCTTGGATCCGGTTTGGCATGCTGAACACTAAGTTTCGGAGGCGGTGTTGGGGAATATTTTCCCATTCTTCTATCAGCGCATGTTTTAGAGCCCTGAGTGTGGCAGGAGGTGGACTGCGCCTTCTGACTAGCCTCCCAAGCTCATCCCAGGCGTGTTCAATCGGGTTGAGATCTGGGCTTCTCGATGGCCAAGCCATCAAGTTGATGCCAACCTCCTGAATGTACTCTTGTACGTGGTGAGCAGTGTGTGGCCGGGCGTTATCATGCATTAGGATGGCTCCATCACCCATATTTATTAAATATGGCCCTGCATACTCGTTGAGGATCTCCGAGGCATATCTTTCACCAGTCAAAGTCCCATTTTCTATTACCACAAGCTCTGTGCGACTCTCTGAAGAGATACCAGCCCATACGTGTACAGAGCCCCCGCCATATTGGACTCTTTCCGAGATACAAGCTTGAATGTATCGCTCACCGGGTCGTCTGTAGACTCTCCGCCGTCCATCTGAAGTGTATAAAGAGAATCGAGACTCATCTGTGAATAAAACTCTAGCCCATTCTTCTTCGCCCCATTGTACGTGTTGACGGGCGTAGCGTAGTCTTGCTACGCGATGCTCTGTCTCAAGTTTGGGGCCATTTGCTGGTCTTAGAGGCTTCAGGTTAGCTTCAGCAAGTCTTCTTCTCACTGTACTCTCACTGATGTAGTCTGTTCGGGTCCGAAGAAGCTGTTGCTGAACCTCAACTGCATTAAGGTGTCGATTTCTTAACACAGTGGAAACAATAAAGCGATCTTCTCGGGTACTTGTGCACCTGGGTCTGCCATTACCTCGTCTCCTTAGATGGTTTCCAGTCTCTTCGTACCTTTGCTTTACTCGCTGAACCGTTCTTAAAGTTACACCCACCCTCCTTGCAGTACGACGCATACTGATGCCCACTTCGAGAAAAGCTAAGATTCTTGCACATTCTTCTGGTGAAAGAGGCATGATTAGTCAAATTTACTCTCTGAAGATACCTATGCTTTTCAATTACAATTGCTTTATCAGCAGCGAATGTGTCAAACACAAAAATCCTAAGTAAGACAACACCTTTCAACAGTTTAAAAAAAGTGTTTTTATTTATTCGTTTTTTTTAAAGTCAAGCATTATAAGTTCTTATAATGCATGAAGTTTTTATTGAATAAGATTAAATTTTCTTTTTAACCTTTTTTGTTTCAAAGGTCTAAGTTTTATAGTTTGGGAGAAATCGCAATTTTAAAACTGTACTACTTATTTTTGACGCCCAGTGTATAAATAGGCCTCAAGGCGAACATTTTTCGATTTAAGCTGTTACCTTTCCATAAATCTCATTTTTCTAACTTTCGAACATGTTTTTATGCACGCGCGCTTTCATAGTCCGTAAACTTCGTGTATCGACACTGTTCGCACTGCCGGCCCAGGCCTGTTGAGAGACGGAGATGGCACAATTCCTATGTGTGCTGCCTTTATCGGGTGCTGTAGTCGCATTACACCAACAGAATTAAGTTTAGCAAAAGTAAACATTATCGACCACCAAAGTTGAAAGTTCCCTAAAAGGAAAGTTAGAGATTTACTCAACAAATACAAGTTCCATTAAATCGATCCCTTAACATTTAATAGTTTGACGATCATACTAACTTAGTTATGTACAGCTACAGCCTGAAGCAATATTATGAGTATCATTTGTATTTCGTTCAATTAATAAAAACGTTATGGTAGAGAGAAATTTCGAGAAGGTTATGGTAGAGACTGCAGTCACACGATTATCTCTATATAGAAATAATTTATTGTCTCCACACCATACACATAGTTACAAATAACATGCAAAAAAAAAAGATATAACAAAATCAAAACGTACTAAACCTATTTAACATAATGTGTCTTAATCTAGGTTGCGGATCACTATGTGCATGCCGCAGTGAGTCAAAAGGTTATAACTCAGTGCGGTCAAACACTGATTTTCAGTTATAACCTGAGGGGCGAGTACGAGATTTAATGAAAATAAAAATATGAAGAAGTGATGTCTATCTATCTCTATCTATCTATATACTCAACGCCGAAACGACACGTGGCTCTGGAACTACGTTACGTCCCGTTCCACATTAATTTTGAGGGTTATAACATTGAATATGAGTATAGCGGTGATAAATTGTCAGCTTTTCGCCCACAATACAGCAAAACTTTAATGTCCCAATCACTAGCTTCTACAACATGCCTAGGAAGGGTTGGTGTAACGGTGTAAACAGAGTATCAGTGGTTCTAGCGAACTACTTTTGTGCCGTGTGGTGATCGGTTGAGAATAACACCACCCCATCCCTTTCTGTGGGTGTTGTAAGAGGCGACTAAGGAAACACAAGTGAGACCTGCCTCCTAGTAATCCATCCCAGGCAACGACACTTCATTTTTTTCTGAATCTGAGGTGTCGTCCTATGGTCTCATGCGGTGTGGTAGGCTCTGTAAAGGGCCGTCTGGTTCGCGACCACCCTCCTACCGAAGTCCGACGCCAAACAGCCTGCTGTGTTCCGTCGGTGCGTGGGAGTACCAGTGCCTTTATAGGCATTTTCTGGGTTAACTCGCTCCATCGTCGACCTCATCTTTGACCTTTATAATCAAGATTGAGGTCAAGAGTTAACCCATCTTATAATAAAAATAAAAAAAACTTGATGCCACGTTTGACACGAATTGTGAGGGTTATCAGATGGAACAAGTTGCATAATGGTGAGAGGTGGTCAGCCGGGGTTAGCCTTTCGCCCATTATACAGCAAAACCCTCGCATTTCTCTTACAGTCTTTTACTGTATACCTAAGAAAAGTAGGTAGCTGGCGCATTTTAAGTTTTTCTTTCACTCCCGGTCCAGCATGGAAGTATTTTTACTTTCCTATATGATACAAGGCGGTGATAGCCCAGTTGGTAATGAGCCAGACTTGTAATCCGAAGGTCGCGGGTTCAAATCCTGGTGCGGGCCGGTACCACTAAATTCGTCTTTTCGGATTTATGTACCGATTTCTAATTATCACTTGCTCAACGGTGAAGGAAAACATCGTGATGAAACCCGCTCGTCCAAGAAAATTCATTTTCGAAAGACGAGCGGTCCACCAACCCGCATTGGGCCAGCGTGGTGGACTATGGCCTAAGTCCCCTTCGTGTTTCGAAGGGAGGCCCGTGCCCCTCGGTGGGGACGTATATGGGCTGGTAACACATATGATACAGTAGAGTTTCATTAAGAAATCTCAACACCAATTAAACAAATACCCGTCGAAAACGTTCTTGTAAAACTTTTCAAAATGGCGTCAAGTAGATGTAACTAAAACTGTTTTAAAGCTTTTATAGAACGCGACTTCGACCTTTCATCTTGTCGTTTGCAAATGATTGCTCGAAGTATAATTGATATACAAGCTCTGCAGTTATCTTCTAAGGTCTCAAATTATAGACCACATAATGACCTAGTCTTGTCCTAAGTATTTACATTCATTTAAATAGAGAAACTAATATATAAACACAGACTAGCATATTAAAATATACGTTTGAATGTCAACACGTTTGTTTCGTGTTATCCATTGCATATACTCGTAGTAATCGTTAGACATCAAGTTGTACAGTTAAATACAGTCATTGTCACTACAAAAACATTAAATTAAAAATGTTATGTATACGACGACATTTATCGACATTTATATTATGATCAAATATATCTAAGAGTCATCTCGATTACGTCAGGTTATAAGCAAAAAAACCGCATTGAAATCGGTCCGTTCGTTTAGGAGCTACGATGCCACAGACAGACACAAATACACACGTAAACCTTATGACACTCCTTTTTTTGTCAGGGGTTAAACCCTTCTCATCTATACTAATATTATAAGGGAAAAGATTTGTATTTTTGTATGTAACGAATAGGCTCAGAAACTACTGGACTGATTTGATAAATTCTTTCACCATTAGAACATATCCCTGAGTACATAGGCTACATAAATTTCCTGAATTCCCACGGGAACGAAGTCCCGAGCGGGATGCTAGTTTCTTATATAGGACTTATGCTCAATTTAAAGACGTCTTTGTTTACGTTAACTAGAAGGAAATGACAGGTATGATATTTAAAGTAGCGCTAACTTTAATGGTCGTTTCTGCAACCGGTTTTTTGTCCATTGGTTTTGAGCTCCGCATCAAGTTTTTGCAATCTTTGCACAGGTTTTCTGAAATCCTACTCCTACTGATAATTAATGCGAAAGTTTGTGAGGATGTATGGATGTTTGTTACTCTTTCACGCTCTAACGGCTGGAACAATTTTGATAACATTTGGTATGGAGCTAGCTGATACTCTAGATTAACACATAGGCTACATAATTTTCCTAAGTTCCCAGACACCCTGGATTAACATATAGACTTCATAATTTTCCCAAATTCCCAAAGGATCGAAGCCCTGGGCGGAAAGCTAGTACTTAATAAACATGCATTGGGCGAAATATTCTCCATAGAAGGAGGATAGAATATACAGAGAGGTCATTCACCCTTTGGATTCAGTAATAAACGTCACAAAGGCTAGGCGAGCGCACTCGACCACAAAACAAAAGCAAGCACAGCTTTGGAACTTTGTTGGAGCATAAATCCGAGAATTAGCATTAAAGTCTAAATGAAATTGACCGGAAAACTGTTGTTATCCTTAGAAGCGGCTCATTTCGTTTGTGCAATTGTGCAGCTTTAATACAAAATGCATAGGTACATTAGTTTGTGCTCGATGCATTAGTTATACTAGGAATTAATTATTGGAGCTCCGATTCACGTCCGCTTTTTACTTTTGTACCATCGCATTTTAAGTAACGCCCAAAATGTTTTTTAAATAGAATAAAGCTGTTTTATGAAATAAAGAGCATACCTACCTATACTCGTCGTAATATGCGAAAAATGTTATGAAAAAGCGCACGCGTGCAAACCAAAAAACTAGAAATCTGCAAAACTGAGATGATAATATGATGGTATGATGTAATGACTGTAGTAAGGGGTGTATTATCTAAGGCGTCCAGTTAACTCTTATATTACTTTGGGTGCCTTTAAATTAGCGAAAATGATTAATTATTCTAAGTACCAGTGCCAGTGTCGAACCGTCTTCACTCAGTTATAGAAATAGAGAATTATTAGAAAATATTTGACTCTGAATCGAATTTTTGAGCTTCTTTTGTATCTAACTAAGGCCCGTATTACAGAAGGAAACTCAAGTCTTGATCTATTCTTAAGTATTGATTGTTGCTTTCTTTCACTATCAAAATGACAAAGAATCTGAGTCGCTTTTTGTAAGACGGACCTAAGTCTCCTATATCTAAGATCCGTATAACAGAACGCGACTCAGACTCTGATCTAGACTTAAATAGCAGTCATCTTTGTCATTTTGATAGTGAGAGAAAGAGACAATACTTAAGTATAGATCAGGACTTGAGTCTCCTGTAATATGGGCCTAAGTCACATCCATTCCATAATAGTCGGAGGTTACTGAAGTCAAATTGCCCGGTAGTGCGATAACCAGTGGCAAGTCAAGCTGACTTGGCCACGCGCCAGCTGACGGTACTTGCTGACTTAACGGGTTCTAGAGAGATCTCAGATAAGGGGACATCGCTTATGTTATTTTATGGGGTGGCTTTAAATCTTTCAGAAAGCTGTACTGAATCCTTTTTTTCTGATTAACTTATGGTTTTGGGAATCGGTCATTCAGTTCTTTATGAGTGCAAGCAGGCACAGCGCAGCAACGCATAATTACAATGCAAAATCGTTCTTATCGTAAAAGCACAGAGTGCACGATTGAGATAATCTGATGTGCTGTGGCCTCTGTACATTTAAAAAATGTCTTGTACTTAACCAAATATTGTCCTCTTGATTCCATTATAGAGTGAAAGCGAAAGAAAAACGTGGATTTCGGCATCTTGTTTCAGTTTTCATTCAAAAGTACTGAAAAAGTAAGCGTTATTAATTATTATATTCTCAAAAAAATTTCAAAATGTTTTCAAAAAGTGATTTTCTTTGCGGTTTTCTTTCAAAAGCACTGAAAATTTAGCTTAATGTTAGGCCTTTTATCTCGTAACCAGAACCAAAACTTGGCCCATCTTGTATGGGCGGGTAAAGTTTTGAAGAAGTTGTAAATAAAGCATCTATTATTTCTACATAGGGAGGAATTAAGGCGTAAGGTATACATTATTAATTTTCCAGTAAACTCTCTTTGGAGTGTGTACTGTGTAGGCGTCCTTATAAGCAAGCAGCAAGCAGGACACTCTTAAATCAGATATCTCGAGACATGACTTCTTTGTTAATGTTTCTTCTTTCCAACTTTTCTACCACAAGTTTTGCACTAAATGTATCGTAGAGAATTTATAGAAGTTTGTAGCAATGTATATTGGAGTTTTGTATTACTTTGCGCGGCTTTGACATACTTATTTGTAGGGGAAATTGTATTTAACAGTCTCATAGGTTACTGGTGGAAGAAAGACGACATTATATTTAAGAGAAAGGAAAGATTTTTACCCTTTACATGAGTACAAAATAATAAACTTAACTTTTAAAAATGGGAAGTTCTTATTTCGGGGCGCCTGTTTCAAAGACATATTTTTGCAATTTGCAAAGACTGGTTTTCGTTGGATATATTTAATTTGATAAAGAATCTTTGTTTCTGGATTATCCTAAACAAATTAGTATTAATCCAGATTTAACGCTGAAAAGAAAATTTATAGCAAACTAGCATTATCGCGAGTTTTTGAAGATCGAACCATTTGTGTAGTCATTTCATTTACCTTTCTTCTCTTGTCTTATAAATATAGATATTTCAAAGCTGCGGGCGCGGTGGGCGTAAAGGTCTTCGTTTGGATGTCAGAGGGTCGCGACGTAAATAACTTGGGTAAAAATAATTTGTACCCTAATTGTTTAACTGGCCGCAAAAGATTGCCTCTTGACACATTTCTACTTAAGCGAGGGTTGGTATATTACTAAAGGATGGATATTGTTTTCTATTGAGGTTTTCTTTAAAAAGACTTTAATGGTAAAATGTTAGGTTCGGCTGGTTTAGAGTCTTCATGTAAAAGGGAATTTTAATTTCAACTCATTTTCTTTTACCTGAAAGCATTTTATTACGCTAAAGACTGTCACCATCTGAAGACTGCTTCAATTTTACTTTGCAGACTAGATAAACAAATCTTTGTTAAAGATCGAAATCCCGCGGACTCGCAACTTTACGCACTGCCAAGGAATGGAATTCCTGGCCTGCGTCCTGCGTCCTGCGTCCAAGCTCATATAACCGAATAGGCTTATTTTGGGTTAGTTTGCTACATCCTCGATCGCATTTTCGCCTTTGTGCTAGATTGTCGCTAAGAGCGAACCCATATTTAATAAAATGAAGAAAAAAAGTTACTAAAACTGGACAATAGATCAATCAGCATAAAGATGCTATGTTAATGCAGAAGATTGCTTAAATTGGTCAGGGGCGACTCAACTACAGATAATCAAATTGAAGAGAGTCCATATCGTACACCAACGCGATGCGCCTACACTTGTCAAACGTATACTGTTCTCATTCACATCATTTACTACTCTAAGCAGTTGCAGTAAAGACTGTTTTGCAATAAAAACATTAATTAACTTGCTTTTTCTACAGCACAATTATGGTTAACCGAATTGTTATGGTATCTAAACCGCACAATGCAAAATACTAATAATATTTAGTACTAGGGGATGAATTAAGTAAAATTCTTACTTATTCATAATCTTGCATCGTTAAGTTAACCTTTTTGTGCAAAAAATCTCTATCGCTCTATCGTCGACGTCATCTAATAATAATAATAATAAAATCATTTATTATCAGGCATCTAAGGCCCATAGATAAAATACCTTACAAACTAACATACATATGAATTATAATTAAACAAAATAAAATAAAACTAACTAACACTATTTCCCGGGTGTTTTTCCGGGGGTGTCTGCAGCCGGGAATCTCCCTCGGTGCCGGCGGAACACCACGCCCTCCGGCCAAAAGCTCTCCTTCATGACTGTCTCCAGCATGAACGACCATCTAATGACCTTAGTCAAGATTGGGGTCCCATCTCATAATAAATAAAACGGGCAAGTGCGAGTCGGACTCGCGAACGAAGGGTTCCGTACCTATAAAACCGGCCAAGTGCGAGTCGGACTCTATAAAAACCATTATATCTGTAAAAACGGCAAAAAAATCAAGTTTCTTGTATGGGAGCCCCTTAAATATTTAATTTATTCTACTTTTTAGTATTTGCTGTTATAGCAGCAACCAAAATACATCATCTGTGAAAATTTCAACTGTCTAACTATCCGGTTCATGAGATACAGCCTGGTGACAGACGGACGGACGGACAGCTGAGCCTAGTAATAGGGTCCCGTTTTTTCCCTTTGGGTACGGAACCCTAAAAAATGAAATAAAAACGCGGCTTTCTAGATTTAAAGCTGGTGTTTATGAATCAGGGAGTCAGGACCCTGACTTTTTGCGTTTTCCGCCCGCGACTTCGTTCTCGTGGAACAGAAACAATAGTACATACATACATACACTCACGCCTATAATCCCATAATAATAGAAACAATAGTAAAAACAGAAAAAGTCAAGCTCCCGACCGGGACTCGAACCCGTGTCTATAAAACAACTACAATAGGCAGGTTATACGCTGGGCCACTTGTTCTATTAGACTGGTCGAAATCGACGAATACATTTAGACCATACACTCTATAGAGTCTATACTATAGACTCTATAGTATAGACGGAGTACTAATGACGTCACAGCACTTTTGAAAGACATGCAAACATGTGAGTTCCTACAAGATAGCAGTGGCGTGCATAGACATTTTAAGCAGGATAGGCAGTGAACTTTTAGTGATGAAAATTATTAAGATTTTAGAATGTTAGTTAAAACAACTTAAGGTTATTCAAATCAAATAACCTGTGCTTCCAAACTTTTATATAACAGTTTGAAAACAAAATGCACGGAACACAAAATAAGCGGTTAGTATGCACACAGCCCGTGAGCCAATTATGAATGTCGTATATTTTAGTATTAAAATACTGCGGTACCTTTTTTTGCGTCAACGCATCGGCCTTTTGCGATAATGTTTATTTTTTCTTGAAAAGGTAAACTTGAAAAATTACGCAGTTTAGGCAAACAAACATCATCACCACACTTTTCACAACTTATTGTACTCATTTTGTTCTAAACAAATGTCGAATAATCACTAAAAACTAATAAAACAATAATTTGCAAAAGTTTTCGTTCGTAGTTGCAAAAGAAAAACAATCCAATAAGAAAAAAATGCCGCAAAATTAAAAATCTATAACAGCCCTTCCAAACTTACCAAATATTGACACTTCTCAATTTGGTAGCATCGCTTTATAGACAGAACTTTTTTCACCATACAATCAGTTCGTTAATTTTTCGCGGGGGAGGCAAAACAGCCAATCAGAAGCCAGCATTTTTCAACAAAAAAGGCATTTCAAACGAGTGCTTATAAGCTTCGCCATCTAGCGGCGGCGGCGAGCGGCACGGCTCTCTCTTCTTACTAGTTCTAATGTTGAACTAGTAACTAGTTTAGATGGCGCTGTTTTGAAAAAGTTTAAATTCGGTAAATCGTTTCACAAATTTTGATTCTGTGATCGTTAGTGTACATTATATATTTAATTTTTGTTTTATTTTCGTTGAATACCCTAGGGTAGGCACTGCTTTTCTGCTTGTATGGAATGCACGCCACTGTTTGACTGGACAGCTGGAAAATGTGTTTTGAAGCCTCGAAGATTTCGAGTAAAATTCAATTTCACTTTATCTCTCTAGAATATCAATACGGAATGGGTACGCCGTCGCTATGAAACGAGATCTAAAATTTTATTAAACTCTAGGGTCTAACAGCATCTTTATACTCTGTTTGCTATAAAAAGAAACGATAACAGCTTGGGATGACAAGTGATTTTATGTCAGGGTAGCTGATATATTGTATGAAAGATTTCTCTGTCCGTTATATTCAGAAAGGTTTCGGCCGTAAATGGAAATAATCTTTTTGACATAAGATTGATTTTGAATTTAAGAGGAGCGTCTCAGTTCGGAATATTGTCTCAATTGTTTTTCATGCTGTCTCGATGTCGACCATCCGCCTCAGACTTGTGCGAAAGGGACAATTGCAGCTTTCCGGCGAAATGCAGAGTATTATTTCCAAAATTATGAGTTTAGGCGTCAATGAATTCCTACCACAAAAACTTAAGGAATTGTCTCTATCGATTCGTAGGCGTATAAACGAGGTTCGTACGTTTTTTTTTTGTTCTTAGTTTTTAACAGTCACCTCCTAAGCCATTTTTTTGGCGAAAAATGCTGACTTTTAGTCTCAAATATCTTTTTGTCTACTAATAATATCACAAAAATCAAAACGTACGGACCTAGTTTTTAGTGTTCCTGATACAATACCAATATTTCACAGGGATCCGTTGACTTTTAGGGGATGGAATCCATTGACGCCGTTTGTATGGGAAAAAAACACTGAGACGATCCTCTTACGAGTAAGATAAAAAAGATTCTTGAATGGTAAGACTTTTTACTGTACAACCGCTTAGTAATCTGCACTGAAGACTTAATTCTTTCAAAATCTCTCCCAAACACACGACGTGCGTGCAAGATATGGATAGGTAAGATTTTTTAAGTGGCCCATATTTTATCCCACTGCTGGGCAAAAGACTCCCCTTTACAGTGCTCTATTGGGCGCTACAAATATTCATTTTATATACAGGGTGACTTTTGTGTCAAAGTTTCAAGTCAATTGGACGATTTTATTTTTTTCCATACAAAAATTTTGATTTATTTTCATGCTTCAGACGATCTAGCTTGAAATTTTTATATGAAAAAATATTAACAAAATACGGGTCTGTTAAATTTTCATAAAGTTTACGAACAAAAAATTTGCGTACTGATAAAAAAATAACGTGGTAGAAGGCATCAAGATTGTCGCGCCGTCTTCTGCGCAGTCTGCTTCGGCTACAGCGTCCATTACTTGGTACCAATGTATATTGGACTAGCATCCCGCTCGGGACTTCGGGAAATTATGAAGCCTATGTTACGCAGGGATAATGTAATTTTTGAAATCGGTCCAGTACTTTCGGAGCCTATTCGTTACATACAAAAATACAAATCTTTCCTCTTTATAATATTAAGTATAGATGACTTTAAATTGCTTAGCGGAAATTTAGGATTAAATTAAATTTAACTAAACAACTTTCCCCCAAAGAAAATGGGTCGAAATATGAATAAAAATTACAAAAAAAAATCCTCCATAGAACTTGAGACATTAGCTAATTGCCTTACTCTGAGAAGTATTTTTTTTTGAGAATTTTATGTGTCTTGGGGAAAGTTGTTCAGGTTCTTAGGTAAAATCATCCCCCTAAAGTTTCGCTAAAAGTCACCTCAAGCGCTCGTAGCCCAGTGGTGGTCGCTGATCTGAATCGATGAGTGAGATATACAGGGCAGGGAACCTGATGGGTGACCGAAGTGGCAATTTAACACGACTGGACAGTCATTACGGTTTTTAAGGTTTTGTGCATAAAGTTTATTCGTTATTGTGGTGAATTTATGGGAAAAGAACTCTTAGTTAAGTTGTTGTACAGCTTTTGTACAGTGAAATGGTTGGGTGCAGGGAAGGGGTAAATTATTGCTATCTAAAAGGGGCACGCTCCTGGCTCCATCTATAGAGTGTATGGTCTAAGCGAATAAATCGTATCAGGGTTGGAACATATCCATATCGTCTATTACCCCAGAATAATGGTACTAACGCTACACTATAATACGAGTATCACCAGTAAATAAACATATTTTCCCCATTTCTATGTACTCTGGCCTCGGTAATGTTCATGCCAAGAAAGTACGATGGATCTGGAACACGAGCTGCCGAGCGAAAGCTCTGTTTACTCCATCGTGCGCACCGACGGGTTTTAAATCACCATTAGCAGGCTCGTTCTTCAACAGACGGAAAAAGTATTGAAATTTCTGTCAAAGGGTTTTTGAATAATCGTTATACAGATTGAATTATGTTGCATCCATGATTACTCGATTACAAGTCCATGCAATTATTTGTGCCTTCCTGGTTGCTCTCTAATTTGCGGAATGCATTCTTTCTTGTTCATTTTGATGGGTTACCGGTTAACTCTTAACCTCAATCTTGAACAAAGTCATAATACTTATATGAGGTCGACGACGGAGCGAGTTAACCCAGAAAATGCCATTAAGGCACTGATACTCCCAAGCTGTTTGGCGTCGGATTTCAGAAGATTTTTAGTTTTGACACCATGTTTTCTTAATTTCACTATATTTTAACAAAAACGGAATTGTCAATTCCATTGTCGTTGTTCAGCATAGCTAACATAGACGCGTGAGGTAATTTTGTCGTATGCATCTCGTTCCGCCCTCTTGTTCTATCGCATAGCGTCAGTATGGAACAGGCAGGACGACATCGACTTGACAAAGTTATGTCACGCCTCTGTTAGCTAGGATTTTAACCGAGCGTACATAGGTACATCGACTAAGTTTCGAATTTGGTGCTTCTTCGCTAAGTAAGCTTAGAAACAAACTTCCATGTGTAAGCTTTCGACTTAAACATTTACTTTACACTGATACAGTTGGACAGAGTTAATAAGGCATGTAAAGTGTACGAAAGTAAATTTAAATTCGAAATTGGCCTACACTGTTTTATTTCGAGCGTCTTAGAGTCAGATAGAGTCAAGCAAATAAATAAATAAATAAACGCTAGACACTCAAAGGCCCACACTAAGGTTTTCCCTTGTGTCGTGGGTCCCTTGGAACACACATAAAGACAAACACAAACACCCATGACCCGAGAACAAACATCTGCTTTTTACACAAATGTCTGCCCCGACTGGGGATCGAACCCAGGACCCGCCGATCAAGAGGCAGCGTCACTACCACTCGACCAAACCGGCCGTCCAACCTGATCTGTCATAGTGCTATGTTTTCAAGCCACCACATGACCTCTCTTAAGAGTGAAACATACAATACATTTTAGATCATGAATATGAAATACTTATGTTTATCAATCCACAACAGCTGGGAGCGCAGCCAACGCTTATCATGAAATATGGTCACCCAAAAGGCTTGTTGTCGCCTTATGTGGTTTGCTTAACTTTGTAACTTGTAACTGCTTGGCACTGCTTTTCTGCTTGTATGGAATGCACGCCACTGTTTGACTGGACAGCTGGAAAATGTGTTTTGAAGCCTCGAAGATTTCGAGTAAGATTCAATTTCACTTTATCTCTCTAGAATGTCAATACGGAATGGGTGCGCCGTCGCTATGAAACGAGATCTAAAATTTTATTAAACTCTAGGGTCTAACAGCATCTTTATACTCTGTTTGCTATAAAAAGAAACGATAACAGCTTGGGATGACAAGTGATTTTATGTCAGGGATGCTGATATATTGTATGAAAGATTTCTCTGTCCGTTATATTCAGAAAGGTTTCTGCCGTAAATGGAAATAATCTTTTTGACATAAGATTGATTTTGAATTTAAGAGGAGCGTCTCAGTTCGGAATAGTGTCTCAGTTGTTTTTCATGCTGTCTCGATGTCGACCATCCGCCTTAGACTTGTGCGAAAGGGACAATTGCAGCTTTCCGGCGAAATGCAGAGTATTATTTCCAAAATTATGAGTTTAGGCGACAATGAATTCCTACCACAAAAACTTAAGGGAATTGTACGTTTTTGGTCTCTATCGATTCGTAAGCGTATAAACGAGGTTCGTACGTTTTGTTTTTTCCAAAATTGTTCTTAGTTTTTCAACAGTCACCTCCTAAATGTTGGAGAAATTTTTTGGCGAAAAATGCTGACTTTTAGTCTCAAATACACACATCAACAAAGTCTAGGGAACACGCACGATTTTTCATACAACAGAGGCCTCTTTGAGAAGCTGTGAAAAGTATTTAAGACACGTATTTTTAATAAAATCTTTAGTGTGACCAAGTTCTATACCTGAATTTTCAATCCCTATAAATGAACTTTATTTAGCTTGAAATTTGCGGAAAAGAGGGAAAAATGAAAACGCAGTTTTTCTTTGCTTTTAGTATGGAAATGGTGAAATTAAATTTTCATTTTCGTCTCTTTTTCACAAACTTCAAGCTAGATAAAGTTCATTTATATGAATTTTAAATTCGGGTATAGAACTTGCTCACACTAAAGATTTTATTAAAAATACGTGTCTTAAATACTTTTCACAGCTTCTCAAAGAGGCCTCTGTTGTATGAAAAATCGTGCGTGTTCCCTAGACTTTGTTGAGTAGTGTATCTTTTTGTCTACTATAAATATCACAAAAATCAAAACGTACGGACCTAGTTTTTAGTGTTCCTGGTACAATACCAAAATTTCACAGGGATCCGTTGTCTTTTAGGGGATGGAATCCATTGACGCCGTTTGTATGGGAAAAAAACACTGAGACGATCCTCTTAAGATAAAAAAGATTCTTGAATGGTAAGACTTTTTACTGTACAACCGCTTAGTAATCTGCATTGAAGACTTAATTCTTTCAAAATCTCTCCCAAGGTTGCAGAGATATAAGGTTGTCATTTCTGTAACTTTGAGACAGTTTGTGGAAAATTTCAGCGTTCTAGGAATCCCATCATTTTGAATATTAAACATTTTACGAGTCCTTACTTATGAATCAAAAGCATTCCGTGTTATTTCATTCATAAACTTACGCCTATATATCTCTATCGGGGTAGACAGAGGAACATGTGATTTTTAAACCACTTGACGCCACGTTTATCTTTATTTATTTATTTTTATTTATACTTTATTGTACACAAAAATTAAAACAAACATTTTACAGAGAACAGGATACACAATGGCGAGCTTAACTCAAAATGAGTTCTCTTCCAGCTAACCTAAGTGACAGAGAAATTTATTTGAAGCGGGCAAAAGTGTACAACACGGGGAACAAATTACTAACATGGTAAAATATATATCTTAATTGAACACATATTCAAATAACAAAAGCAGACTATCTTCTGAGGGTTATCTGATGAATCACATGAGTTTAGTGGTGATAAGTTTTCGGCCTTTCACCCACAATACAGCAAAACTCTTTGTTGATAGCTAGTTGAGAGAAAGTGGATTATATATGATTGTTCTGTAGTCACTGGCTGGAGATGAATCCTGACTGTCACAAATTAAACGACCGATCATTGCAAGTTGGTATATTGAATTAACCATAGATTAAATCTAGTACATTTTTTTCTGTTGGTGTTGCTAACACTCTTTTCCAAATCACCGATTCCTACAGTATGCCTGGGAGGTGTTAACACCTGGCACGTTCAAAGCTTTTCACTCACGCACATTTGAAAGTTAACGCACATTTGTTCAGCTCCATTCCTTACTTCGTTTAGGTAACCCGAGTCAATAAAAAACGCATTAAAAGCCGGCCGGCGTAATCAAAGCGTTGATATTTATACCCCCCCTCGATTTAACGCATCGCCGCCGACCCGAGGTCACGGGTTCAGAGCCGGGCTAAACAAGTGACCGATTTAAGTGTTATTCTATTAATGAATAAATATACTTTGAATTTAATAACTTTCCTTGAGAAATACAACTTGGTCGAAAAAAAAATTGCCTTTCCATGTAGCTTGTTCGATCAGATTGTGGCCGTCTTATAGAAATTGGCAACGTATCTAGAGAATTTCATGTACAGTAGCGTTCTTTAATGGAGGCATAGTTAAACTACTTAGCGCGTTGCAATAGGGACTATGTTCCTATGAACATAGTTCAAACGATTTCTCACGCACACAAGCTTGTAGCCTCCTCTAAGAACATAATTTTGCTAAGCGACATCTCTTGGCTCCTCGGTGAAGTTTTTGTAGAACGCATTCACCCGACATTGCACTGTCCTCCACTCACCGCTGCTGTTGAGTTATATCAAACAATCGGTAATGTAAACATGACGTAGTGTATCTTTATTTTGTCGATCTTACTAGCGTTATATATGGTCCAGCGGATAAGCACTGTCCTAGCAGGGAGAAAGGTTCACGGGTTCTAATCCCAGCCGAGTAGTTTCTTTTTGTAATTTATTTTTGTTTATTAAAGCATTAACAACAATTTTCACACATAATATTACATTAATAATAATAATGTTACATTATTGTATCAGTGATAAAGTATTTGAATAAAACAAATATGAAATTCGACTAGGTAATTTTATTTCCTACTAACAAAAACACATTTTTTTTATGCAACTTGATCACTTACAGTTTTATTAAGGTTATAGCTTAAGAATTCGTTTTCGTGAAGAAAAGAGTATTGAAGCTAAACCTCAACAAAAAATAATATTCAACTTGCACTACAAGGCAGTAGATATATAGTTTATAATAACAAAAGAATAAGTTATAGATAAATATATCACAATTTTACACATAACAATATTTAATTAAACTTGTTAAGCCTTAGAATCGATGAACTCCATTTATCTTCCGTATGAATTCATTATTTTCATACATTTGCACCACACGCTGATTCATTGATAACTCGCAATCGTCCACTGCGCGGCCGAGATTACACGTTACCCTCATTCCGTAATGATTCACCCGTTCTTCACTAAAACCAAAATAACAAGATTAATATAATAAGGAACAAAAACTATGCACCACTAACAAAATGCATTACAATAGTTAAGCTTATCATTTAGATGATATGTTTACGTTCTCAAAATAAATTATAAATTTAAAAACAGTGTTAATATTAAGTAAACATTAGAATACTCACTGTAAGACCTGTCTCATTAGCAATTTGGGATATATTATATCCTATATTGTGCAGCGCAACAATACACTGCCTCTCCTGCAAACTTATTATGTATTTGTATGCATGTCGAAAAAAGAAATCACAGTAAACTGCCGATACGGTAAGAACACACGAGCACCTTCGCTTATGATCTAGCAATGACAAACAGGTTGCTCATGAACACCGAACCGAATGAATCTAAACTAACTTCATTGCATTCAATTTTTGTATGGTATGGTCTATGACTATAAAAATGTTTGAAAACCAAAACATATCTAACAAAACTTCGTAGGTATTAGGCGACAGTTGGGCTCGAACCCGCGCCTTGCTACAGCAGGCAGACAGTGTTTCCGCTGCGCCACCAAGACTTATGCTTTGGCTCGTGAAATTATGCTTGTTATCAGAGCAATAAGCGTAGTGGGGTATACGGTAGACGTCATTTGTGTCCATGTGTGAGTACACGAGCGGCCGCAAGCGACTTGTTTTCTGCGTTTTGTATTGACTATGCCTCCATATATGAACGTGATAGTACCTTCGTGAAAATTGATCCGTTTTTAACCCCTGAAAAAAAAGAGGGGTGTTCTAACTTTGACATGTGTATCTTTATGTCTTTGTATCTGTGTGTCTGTCTATGGACCGATTTCGATGCGGTTATTTGTTTGGTTCTTATGGTTCTTAGCTACGTTCTTAGCTAGATGGTTATTAGCTAAATTTGATCAAAATTGGTTCAGTCATGCAATACATCGAAACACCACTTAATCAATGTCTTAAATTGACATATAATATTTTGTTGTTGTTTAATTTATCTCTTTCGGGAAAGGCAAAGGAATCTATGTCCATACAGCCATTTTAAACACTGTCTAAATTTTAATTGTATTTTAAATGTCGGAGGTTATGCTTAATTTTAGATTTATATGTATTGAAGTTCTGCTTACTAATTTGATATAAAGTCATCTCAAGTACGTTATATTGTAGAGGTAGAAACAAGTCGCACTCTAACTAATAGAAAAGTTTGCGAGTGCACCTGCATCTGCACGTTCCCGCAAGAGACACTTCATTTATTTCTTTCCGGGCTCGTGGTTCCATTTATTTTGTAAAGTTCCTCCATTAGGTACCTAGCTTAAAAGTTCTTTTAAATTGAGGATATGTTTTATTGTCTTGTATGCTATTTAGTATTTTCGTTTTGTTACATATAGATCAACTGACGAGCGTAACCTTGCCTACTGTTCTAAAGGTTGCGGGTTCGATTCCCAATCAAAACAAAATTTTTGAAAATCATATTTTTAATGATTTTCAAATATTTGTGATGAGTCTGGTGTTTATGTATAATATGGTATGTATTTAATAATAGTTAACAAAATAACTGATAACATTTGTGATTAAATATTTTACAAAATTTGGTTGTAAAAATCTCGGAAGTTGCTATAGGGCAGGGGTTCCCAACCTTTTTTTGTCTACTGCCCACTTTAAGAATAAATTATTTTTTAACGCCCCCCTTTTTAAACATACTTAAAAACCGCTAAGTACTTATAACTGATTATTGAAACGCAACTTTATAGTATTCGGACAGAGTATCTTTTATTGAAAATAAAACAAACATAATCAATTCTTATATAAAAACTAATGTGAAGGTTGAATCTGATGCTGTTCAATAAGTTTGTTGATATCAGGTTCCAATTTACTCAAAAACAGCCGCAAGTCGCCACGTTCGGTAACACGCAAACGATTTCTCTTTTTAGTAAGCAGCGTTGCCACAGCACTAAAACCACGTTCACACAAACATGACGATGGGAATGCTATCAAGAATCGTTGAACAATTGACCACAATCCAGGGTACAATTGCAGGATCGGTTTTTGAGGCCAAAATTCTTGATATCCATTTTTGAACTTGATTTTTATTTCTTCGTTTGTTGTCAATTCTATAAGTTCTTCTTCCAGCTGAGGTGACATTGCTATGTTGACATTTGAAAACGGATCCAACACCCAGTCTGGTATTTCCAAGTTTAAAATGTCCTGGTATCGTTCGGTGAAGTCAATGTGGAGGTTTTCCAAATGTTGGCAGTAGGCAAACAAGTCGTCGTTACTGCAGGATACTGATAAATTCGGAAAATTGTGAAACTCACGTCTGCCCATATTCTTTTTGTGCAGAAGCAGTTTGGCTGCGAAAGCAGCAACGACATTTTTTGTTTTAATTAAATTTAGTTCATCGCCTTGCAGTTGGAGGTTCATGTCGTTGAACAATTTATACAGGTCTGTCATGTAAGCTATATCATTCTTTGATGTTATGAGCTTGTTGCGCAGTTCTGTATCTTTAGTTTCCAAGAACTCTATCACAGAGTCAAACAGGTTGTAAAATCGAATCAGACAATTGCCTCTTGACAGCCAACGAACTTCAGTATGAAGCAATAAACGGTTGAAATCTTCGTCATTAGTAACACAAAGCTGATGAAATAATCTATCATTCAAAGAGCTGCTACGGATTTTATTGACTGCTTTGATGACATATTGCAGTGATTGAAATAGTCGTTCACTTAAGTTTCTAGCAACCAAATGTTGTCTATGAATAACGCAATGTATAGCAAGGACATCTGGAATTTTATTTTTTAAGTACGCTATGAAGCCTTTATGGCGCCCTGTCATAGCCGGAGCGCCATCCGTAGCAACTGATATAATATTTTTCAAAGGAATCTCTTTCTCTTCACAAAACTTTTCCAATGTATTGAATATGGTTTCGCCTTTTGTATCTGTCTCCAAATTTCTGGCAAACAATAGTTCTTCACGTATTTTCTCATCTTTAATAAACCTCACGTAAGATAGCAACAACGCTTCATTAGTTGGTAAAGTGGACTCATCGAGCTGAATTGAGAATTGACTAGTCCTCAGATGATTGCAGAATGATTCTTCAATGTTTTCAGCCATTTCATCAATTCGTCTTTGCACAGAATTATTACTCAAAGGAATTTTTCGGATAATATCTGCGGCCGGTTTATGAAGCACAGTAGTTATTACTTCCTTTATTGCTGGCAAAATTAACTCTTCTCCGATGTTGTGTGGTTTGCCTTTTTGAGCAATTAACAAAGAGATATTGTACGAAGCTCGAAGTCCGTCGTCATCTTGCTTAGCAGCCGCCGAAAATAGTTTTGATACACTTGGCTGAGTATTATGCTTCTTCTCTAGGTCTTGAAAATATGCTACATTCTTGTCTTTCTTATCTGGATGCATTTTATTCAAATGATCTTGCAGTCTTGAAGGCTTCATTGCTTCGTTCGAAAATGTTTTTAGACATAGAAGACACAAAGGCGACGACGGGTTTGTGGGATTTTCAATAAATCCGAATTTAATATATTCCGCAGAGTATTGCCGTCTCTTCTTTTTTACTTCCGACATTGTTTTGTTTTGAGAAATACGTAAGTGTTATAATGAAGTACTGCTTATCTATTATGCGCGAAACCGCAAATGAAAATAAAATAAATTTACGTCGTTTATATAGGATTGCATAAGCAGCACGCACCAACAGGAATAAGACAAACGTGCATAAACTCGTTTATCTCATTCGACGCCCAATCGTACTCGACAAGCAAGAACAAGTATTATAGAACCAGCCGATTGATACAGGAATGTACAAATCGGATTATTTAACAAAAACTTGTTAAAACATGATTGCCCGCGGTCTATTATATCGAACCGAGTTTGAGCTATATCTTAATTAGTATTAGTTGATGTTCACAAGATGTAGTCGAGAGTCGAGAGCTCAGTCGGTGTCTAAGAGTCTTCCTAGCTAGGTAGATGAAATTATAAATCGACCCCGAAGCCCTACACAACGCCCCCTTTTTTTTCTGGGTCTCTTACCGCCCCCCTTTAGGCCTGCAGCGCCCACAAGGGGGCGTTATCGCCCACGTTGGGAAAGACTGCTATAGGGTTTAGTTAAATAATAAAAGTATACATTATTTAGTACACCATATCTTCTAACAATCAAAACCACACCACTTAAAATGGCGCTTGTTTTACAGCTCTGCACAGTGCACACTACTGTCTGTCAGTTCGTAGTTTCAGTTCATAAAATGAACTTTTGCACCGCTCAAATATAAAAAAAGTTTGAGTTCAGCAGTTTGTAACATTTTTGCCAATGTTTTAATGGAATCGTAAACTCCCGCAACAAAGTTTTTACACACAGAGATTTACATTGTTCCCGTTTTTATTAAATCCTCATTTTAGGATATTTTAACATAAAAAAACTTTCCTTTTAGTTGGCATTGCCGTGCGTTCATTCTATGCTATTTTATAAGTCAATGACACATTAGGCAAAGGTAATAAAAATTCAAATAAACACGAACAACTGTCCTCCCTTTTCGTTTTATTGAATGAAGCAAACTTATATTTACTATAACATATACTATTAAAACATAGCATTTCTGAAACCAACCTCCTTGGCAGGTTTATATTATGATAAATAGAAGAATGAGTAATGTATCGTATCGAGATTATTTGTCGACTGAATAAATAAGCGTGGGATATGTATTGTTTATCAATTTTATTAGAGTTTACTCACTTGTGGGAAAACACCATACAGTTTAGGTGGTCTTGTGTATTATAGACATAAATTAGCAGCTAACAGTTTTTATTGATATCATAATAGGTCAGATGGTCATTGATTCTTAGACAAATGACATTTACAAATGTTCAAAGAAATAGATATTTTGACTTTTGCATCCCAATATATATGTGACAATCTTTTATAAGTGAAGAACATTTGTTTAAGAAAAATAGCGATAGGTACAATGTAAATACTAGGACCAAGCATTAACTGGATGTACTAGACAGTCGTCTCCACAAGGTCACGAACTCTTTTATGGGTCAATGTATACGTTTCTATAAAAAGATTCCCATGTGTATTCAAAATTTACCTTTGGACAAATATAAGACAGTGATTAAACAAAAACTTTGCAAAGAGGGCTATTACAAAATTTCTGATTATCTATCAGACAGGCAGCCATGGGAATGAACTGCTCAGAGTTATTTCAGATTTAGTTAAAATTAGTAAATAAGAAAATTTGTAATGCGATTTAAAAGAGCAACCTCAGAGTTTCTTGCCTGTTCTTCTCTGAGGAAGACTGCACCAGAGGTACGAATGCGTATGTATGTATTTAAATCGTTTAATGTATGTTTGTATGTATTTCATTGTAATCTTGACTTGTTTTAAGTGACATCCTGAATGTCCTATAAAATAAAGATTTTTCTATTCTATTCTATTCTATTCTATTCTTTATCAGATGTTAGCTATCTAAACAGTCCAGCTATGCACGTACTTTTATTGAAATGAAAAATAAGCAGAATGAAGCTGGCCTCGCCTCACCAAACTTTGTTTGCCGCTATCTTGGTTTAAAAGGGACGCTCTGGACTATGTTCCCAGTACAGTAGTGAAGAGGGTTTATGAGTTCACCACGTTATTTCAAATAACCTTATTTTTATAAGTCTGTTAGTGATTGCTACAATACATTCCAGCGTTGACAAAGCACAAACATCGCAGTTTTCCTAGTTCCCCACTTCCATTCGGCGTTACGTTCGCCACAAAATTTACATCAGTGCAGGGAGATTGCCTTTTGTTCCAAAGCCGTTGTTCCGCGATTAGTTTACTAAGCTGACTTTAATCTTGGGTTAGTTCCCTATTGATCCTCGTATACAAAGCTAACAACAAAGTTGTGAGTGACGCTCGGATGTTCTAGGTGAGGTTTTAATGAATTTAGCCGACTTACAAATGAGTTCAGCGCCTGAAAATGAAGTTTTACACTAAGATTATCCTGTTATTAACTTAAAATTAAAAATGTTGTATCACACCCGACATTCATCGCTTATACAGTGTGTCCCTGGATAAAGTGCAATCCCGAAAGGGGATGAAACTAGACCATGAATCATTGACTAGAAAAATATAAAAAAAAAAATTATAAAAAATTATTGTAGGATTTATTGGTATTTTAAGACTTTCATGTTTCATTAAGGACTCTATGTACAAAAGTATTGATTTCTTCCAAAATAATGGGTCTATTTCTTTGAAATAAAAAAAACAGTATGCCTAATACCTGGCGATGACCATGAAATAATAAATAGTCCGCAAAAAAGTAACTATCTTGGGTAAAAAAATGTATTTTTATGAAAAAAATGATTTCAAAATGATTTTTTTATATATTTTTTTTATATTTTTCTAGTCAATGATTCATGGTCTAGTTTCATCCCCTTTCGGGATTGCACTTTATCCAGGGACACACTGTATTATAACTCTTATACGGCTTAACCAATTTTGACCAAATATAGCTAAAAACCATTTCGATTACGTCAGCTTTCAAACATAAAAAAACCATTACATTCGTTTACGAGCTACGATGCTACAGACAGACACAAAGATCTACGTCCATAAAGACGTTTTTAGGGTTCCGTACCTCGAAAGGAAAAAACGGAACCCTTATAGGTCCGTCCGTCTGTCTGTCTGTCAAGACCCTTTTTCTCAGGAATGCGTGGAGGTATCAAGCTGGAATTTATATCAAGTACTCAGGTCTACTGTCCCTTGGAGCTGTGAAAAAATCAAACTTCTAAGCCAACGCAATCAAAAGATACAGCCGTTTATGCCGCAAATTTCCGCAAATTCTCGACACTCGCAAGGGAATCAAACCGGTTCATCGGGTGTTATACAAAATTGATAATTTAGAGTTATTAATATATATTTCCCATATCATAGGTTTCTACATAGTTTCAATTCCGTTTTTGCCTTCTATAATTTCGGTAGTGCAGCACGCGGTCAGGTTAGTCACTGTCAGATATCACCTTTATAGATAAAGTCGGTTTTGCGTACTGTTTTACGTCTTTTTTCAATGTCGAAAAAAGTCAGTTACCGGACCTTTCAATCTCAATTGGACATTACAACAAAAACAGAAAATATATTTATCTTTATACAATTTTATTAGTATTGTGTTTATTTCTCGTGATATTACATTAGAACAGTCAATATGTACTTAATTATCACAACCGGTATTTCACTATAGGCATACATACGCAATGCAATGATACTAAATACTGCGTTATAGAGTTACAATATCACATTCCTCTTATCGATCGATCCTTGCATCATAGCAATGGTTGATATATGAATCTGGGAAATGGAGTAAGGATTCTTTGAGGTTAAGCTTCTTTTTGCCTCGTTTGCGTTCATTATTATTTGAAAACACCTGAAGCTGAAGTTAGTTGCTGGCTTTTTCTTGACTACTTAATAGATTCAAACTTAAATTGGAAATAAATCATACGGATATCAAAAAGATAGTGCCTTGAATTTGATTTTCTTATTGGCTTTTTGTTTGTTTTTTTTTATTGCCGAAACAGAACGAGAAATTAAAAGCATTGTTTCAGCCTTATTTCCTAAAAAAATGTATGTCTATATATTAAAAATTTTCAATGTTGAGGGTACTATTGTAACTAATGACTAGATAAACTAAGAAATGAAAGAATTTTTAATATTTAGGTTTGACGATAAGATAAAATCCACTTTTTTGTGTAACTCTCATACAAACACATCCTTATCTCTTATCGCCTCAGCGTCCCTTAATTGCTCAGTTGCCCTCCTTCCCACTTTTTAATTACAAAATCTACATGATAAAAACCATGAAATCATGACACGGCCCTTGTTTATTCTAACTCGCAATGTACTCTTAATATTAAATGTGGTTGGTTCTGAATATTTGTTTTACGCGCTCGTCTTTTCTTTCTTCAGAAAGTAGAACTAGAAATTGTGTATTTGGTCTAAGAGCCCGCGAGGGCCAGGCCTGAGTTAAATAATAAAATGTAAAAGTTTCTCTGTGTATGCCCACTATACAGGTAAGAACGATCCCAGGCTATGAAACTTGGGTCGCGGTGGCTTTGGCAGGTAACAGGTAGTAAAGGTGTGTAAAATTGTGTCTCAAAGTTGGTATAGTATAAAGCTTAGTTTTCATATATTTTATTAGTGATAATCTTAGAAATCACCTCGTCCACAGCCAGACACTTAGTACAGTTGCAACCCCCTGCCAGGCACCCTTGAAGTAGGGTTAATTTTATTTATACTTAAGTTATAGTATAAAAGCTGAATTTTATATATGTTACTTGGAGAACTATAAAATGATGTTTCCTCAGTAGCCAGGCAGTTTAGATAGTTCCTTCATATTGCCAGACACATTAAAGATCTATTGTTGGTGCGACCGCGAGGGATATATGCGTAAGCGGGTGCGAGTGAGATAGTGCGTTCGGCCCACGGCGATCTTTTATTGAGCATCAGCTGTCTTTTATTCTGTATTCTGTGGTAAACAATTTTAGATTTATCAAGAAAATTTAATATATTAAATTATCAGAGACTAAAAATTAAGTTTTCAAAAAATTATTTAGTAAAATTTTACGCAAATAAATCTTTAAATCAACAATTCAAAAATGTAATAAATTACGTTTTAGAGTTTTGTAAGCTTCATTAAATATTCAATTCAATCAAAATTTCAATATTTTACAAAAAAAATTTTTACTATAGGGAATAATTATTGTCATAGTAAAACATTCAATGAAAAGTAATTTAATTATAATTATAGCCATTGTATACAAAATAAAAAAAAAATATTTTAAACATTTTATTAAACTCAAAAAAATATTCAATTATTTTCATCGTTCTCGTCGATATCTTCATCACTGCTACTTCTGTCTGTGGAGTGGCCATCGTCAATATCTCCTTCTTCGTCATTTTCTGTAATAATTAAACCAAGTTAACACAATTACGAATAGTTTCAAATGTATCTATAATAATTGATTATCATAATTACATACCTGACAAAGTTGTTAAAGAATCACTGACATAATTTGGTAATTGATCCCCTTCAAACCATTTAAAATGGTATTGGTCATTTTCCAGTACCCAACCATTATTTTCTGGTCCATAGGAAGTTGGATTTTTAGGTGAGCATTGTTCCAAATCGTACAAATATCCCTCGCGGTCGCACCAACAATAGATCTTTAATGTGTCTGGCAATATGAAGGAACTATCTAAACTGCCTGGCTACTGAGGAAACATCATTTTATAGTTCTCCAAGTAACATATATAAAATTCAGCTTTTATACTATAACTTAAGTATAAATAAAATTAACCCTACTTCAAGGGTGCCTGGCAGGGGGTTGCAACTGTACTAAGTGTCTGGCTGTGGACGAGGTGATTTCTAAGATTATCACTAATAAAATATATGAAAACTAAGCTTTATACTATACTAACTTTGAGACACAATTTTACACACCTTTACTACCTGTTACCTGCCAAAGCCACCGCGACCCAGGTTTCATAGCCTGGGATCGTTCTTACCTGTATAGTGGGCATACACAGATAAACTTTTACATTTTATTATTTAACTAAGGCCTGGCCCTCGCGGGCTCTTGCTCTAATCGTGGTAAATCATCATACTCTGTTTTATTATTCTACTGCCTTAGGCTCCTAGCAGACGGCGTAGTTCTTGATTTTTTTTGCGTTCTCATAGATTTACTCGTTTGTATCGCTGTATCTGCGCGTATACGCGCTGTAAACGCGCGTTTCACGATCGCCCCGTGTGCTGAGTTTACAAGGTTGCGTTCCAATCGCGTTTGAAGCGCGTATAGTTTTCAGAGCCGTAGAAATACGCCGTGTATCTTAGGTTATCTGACCATTGAAAAACCGTACCCAAGACTTTAGATTTTTAAGTATAGAAAATCGAGTAGTCTTTCGTTTCGTTGTAACGTCGTAAAACCACAACGATTAAATAACGCACGATTAGTTTCAAGTTTACAATCAACGGACTGTAATTCAGTTTTAATCACTTTTTAATATCTCCTCGCTAACATTGAACGCTTGTCAGAAGAATAATTCTTAAGATTTAAAATAGCAAAAGTTTTTTCGGAGCGAGCAAGCGGCACGAGGTTTCATTTCCTTTATCTCTGATAAAAGTGACGCCGCCGCCGCCGTCAGCCACAGACGATTGTCTCCGTTTTTGGAAGAGAAATGAGACGTATTTTATCGTGTTCTCAGTGAATCCAACCCTGTTGTTTTGTCAGGGAGAGTAAGGATAATAGTCTTCACTATACGACCTCAAAAAGAGTCTGAAAACGACGATGTAAAGATCTGGATACCTATATTTTTAAGAGCTATATTTTCGTCAACATTAGAAATCGTGTTAGCAAAGAAGCAGTGGTAGTAAACTTTTTTTACAAACTAAAAAAAATATTGAAAAGCCCAAAAGTGTGCCACGAATAACTTATTTTTGTTTTGCTCTAACACAATGACTGTTAATAATTACTCTGAAATGTATTACGAGTTTCAGTGGAGAGCAAGTTGAAGCTATTTCAGTTTATTTTTCGTTTTAAGCTACTAAACCGTTCCGTTTTATGTTTACTAAACCTATGCTTCTATAAGGTAAACTTTTCTAAATGAATTGTATATTTCTATTAATTTAAGTTTCGTGGTAGGAATTGAAATTATACTGTTATGTTATTAAAATTATGAATAAACAGACATATTAACGGGCATTTAGATCCTAAAACATTAATTAAAAATATAATATGCAATTATTCAATTATTTTTTTCGTTCACCACACATGAACGTATAATAAAAGACCCTTTACAATTTATATTGCTAAAAAAACGAAGTATATTCGGCTCAGAGTTGGCACAGGATATAAAATAAAATAGGTGATGCCTTTGCCCGGCACTATATCCAAAGGTCTAGATTTTTTCCGTAGTACGGACAAAAAAGCATAGTATATAAACAGTTGTGTGTTTTGTTCCAGTCAAAAGCCCTCGGGCGCGTGCTGTTTGATCAAGTGTGTCGACAGTTGCATCTACTGGAGGCAGACTACTTCGGTTTGGAGTATCAAGACGCTAATGGGACTAAGGTAAGAAATAACTTGCAATTAATAAAACATGCATGCATAACCTCACGCCTGCTTTCCATTAGGGTAGGTAGAAACCACAGATTGCAACTGAGTAATTATCCAAAAACTTAATTCGCTTCTTTATAGTCTTCATGCACGTCATAGTACTCCTAATGCGACATCTCTTCAGAACGTCACCAATTTTTCTCAGAAAAAAAAACAGAATGATGTTCTGAATTCATGGTTTCACTTTTTGCAACCATGAAGCGCTCGTAGCCCAACGGCTCTCGCTGATCTCAACCGATCAGTGAGGTTAAGCAACGTACACAGAGGCAGGGAACCTGATTTGTGGCCAAAGTGGCAATTTACCACGAGCGTTTCCGTGCTTCGGAGAGCATGTTAAGCTGTCGGTCCCAGCTGTTGTCGATTGACTACAGTCGTTAAAACCAAGTCAGAGGCCATTGTGCGGTTTGAAAACTCTTGACACCAGGGTTAGCCAAGTTCGCCACATGCTTGACTATACCTACACGATAAGAAGAAGAGCATGCAACCTCTTCCTTACACCCTGTAGTGTATAGTTCTAGATACACCTGACGCCAAGTTTGTCATTCAAGATCATAGGCGCTGTTTATACATAAGTAACGTAGCGCGGTGGCGCGCGGCGCGGCGATCAAAGCAATGAAAGATGAATCTTAATAGCTATGGAGTAAAGGTTTTTTTGCCGAAAATAGAAGCACGAAGAGACATCGCCTGGAGACAGAGTGACGGACGAAAAAAACCTCTTAAGGGTCGGCACACACCGCGACGCGACGTTGCGAATAGGGCTACTCAAAATTGAACTTTATTTGTTACATGAAAAGATAAACATTTCATTGTGAGAACGCCGCGGCGAGCGGCGATGTTCTAAATGCTGACTTGTAGTAAATAAAGTTCAATTTTGAGTGGCTCTATCAGCAACGTCGCGTCGCGGTGTGAGCTGACCCTAAGATTCATTTTACGTTGCTTCGCTAGCTGCGTCGCCGCGCCACGTCGCTTGTGTAACAGCAGCTTACTCGACATTTTCTTTACAGTACTGGTTAGACGTAGAAAAAGCGATGTGCCGGCAAGTTGGGCTGTCAATGCTGGAGCCTACCCTGCGGTTTTGTGTGAAGTTCTACACTCCGGACCCCGCCCGGCTGGAGGAGGAGTTCACCAGGTACCTCTTCTGTCTGCAAGTGAAGCGGGACCTCGCGCAGGGGTGCATACAATGCAATGAGAACACTGCTGCGCTTATGGCCAGCTATATTATTCAAGGTAAGTTTGTTCACAGAATCATATTTTTATTATTATTTTAAACTAGCTTTCCCCCCGGGACTTCGTTCCCGTGGGAATTCGGGAAAATCGTGTACCCTGTCCATCACGGATAATGTAGGATTCTAATGGTGAAAGAATTTTTCAGATCGGTCCAGTAGTTTCGGAGCCTATTCAATGCAAACAAACAAACAATCAAATCTTTCCTCTTTATATTAAGTATAGACATGGAACATCATCAGTATCAACAAACAACTTGGAACTGAACTATAACCCAAATCTCTTTAAAATGTGGGTAAATAGGTTTTTTCTGGGTGATCTTGCTACATCCTTTTCTTACCAGCCCATAAACGTCCCCACCGAGGGGCACGGGCCTCCCTTCGAAACACGAAGGGGATTTAGGCCATAATCCACCACGCTGGCCTAATGCGGGTTGGTGGACCGCTCGTCTTTCGAAAATGAATTTTCTTGGACGGACGGGTTTCATCACGATGTTTTCCTTCACCGTTGAGCAAGTGATAATTAGAAAACCGTACATAAATCCGAAAAGACGAATTTAGTGGTACAGGCCCGCACCAGGATTTGAACCCGCGACCTTCGGATTACAAGTCTGGCTCATTACCAACTGGGCTATCACCGCTACATCCTTGATTGAGCTTAATTTCGGTCAAGAGCAAACCTATTTATTAATGTATAAAAAAACTTATTTAAAAAAAAATAAAGGTTTCAATTTCAAGTAATAGCATCTCTATACCAAATAACTTTTTTAAAGGGATCCATGCTAGGTGAGAGGTGAAAATTTAAAACATAACAGTGTTGATAACATATATTTTACACAACCATTTACCATTTCTTGTAAATGAGTTCTGTTAGATTTGCTGCAAAAAGGTTCACTTTTAAGAGGTTTCATTTAGATTGCGAATATAGTAAGGTTGTAATGTTGCTGAAAATTATCGATGGCGATATTTGTTAAATTACCTTCAGTTAAGGTTTAATTTTATAGAGACTTATCGAGCACTCTCTGAATTTTAAACAGATTGAGTTCCTCTAGGATGGTACTGACACACAAATTTGCTTTAATTAGCTTAATATGCCGAGTATGCATAGCATAGGCCCTTCCTTGGTTTTCGCAAATACCATGATGTAAAATTAATAATACCTCGTCAAAGTTCGAGGCTCGACATCGCCCGTGCTTATGAAATTCTCGCCTGACCTGTAGTCGAGTCATCATTTATTCTCAACGGCTGACTGCGTAACGAACCTCCGCCAGGTCCCTTAGGAATTCAGCCAACTACAGTTTTAATTGTACTTCACAATATACGCCTTACGGGATACGCTAGCAAATAAATAAATTAAAAAAACGTTTATTTTAGCATGGAGCACACAGATACAAACATTTAGACGATCACAAATGACATAAAAAACACAGATTTAAAATAAACAAACATACATACAATATAAACATATTAATTTGCGTATGGATGCTGCAGTGAGTAAAAAGGCCTGGGCTCAGCGATTTTTTGTCAGTCTGTATTTCAGACTGGCAACACTGATTTTCAGCCGATTTTGATTTTCAGACTGGCAACACTGATTTTCAAATAATAATAATACGTTTATTTCTTCAAGACAGCACACACATGCATTTAAAAAAATTCAAATTTATATTTATATTGTTTGTTTGTTTGCATTGAATAGGCTCCGAAACTACTGGACCGATTTGAAAAATTATTTCACCATTGCAATCCTACATTGATGGACATAGGGTACATGATTTTCCTGAATTCCCACGGGAACGAAGTCCCGAGCGGTATGCTAGTGTACGAATATATTGAGAATATAAAATAAAAAGAAGCATACGTACGTACAGGCAAGACATGCAACACTACTTATCAATCAATTCTGCTCTATATACCTTGTCAGCAAATAAATATTTATATTTCTTGGTTAACGACGTATGTAATTGTCAGCGGAATGCGGCGACTTCGTCCCTGAGGATTACCCGGACCACACGTACCTTAGCGGGTACAAGTTCTTCCCCGGACAGGACGCCGAGAGCGAGCGCCGGATCATGGAGAACCATAAGAAACACATGTGAGCAATGAGATTGTAACTAGGCATCTTTTTTAACACTTTCACTGATACGAAGGCCATATTACAGAAGGATACTTAAGTCATGATCTGTGTTTTTTATTCTCAGAGACCAAATTGACACATGCAAATGTAAATTCATAAATAACTTTTACATTATTTGCAAATTTGACACTTGCATACGTCAATCCAGTCTCTGAGAATAAAAAACACAGTTTTTAAGTCTCGTAATTTTGCTGAATATTTGTAAATTTGACATTTGCATATGTCAATTTAGTCTCTGAGAATAAAAAACACAGTCTATACTTAAGAATTGATTGTCTCTTTCTCTCACTATCAAAATGACAAAGACGACTGCTACTTAAATATAGATCAGAGTCTGAGTCGCGTTCTGTAATGCCTACCTAAGTAACACAACTTTGACACCACATTTTTTGTATGGAAAAAAATCTGACTTCTGTAGACGTTCTGCTGTATTTGTTATGAAAAATGCTTTAAGGTAGGACAGTGACCTGCAACAGCCACGAATGCTACAACAGCTCTGTCATATTTTGTACTACTTTTTGATGTTGTTTGTGGCAGAACTGTTATGATTATAATTAGCCGTTTTTCTTTAACGGAGTTCAAAGAAAGCAGGAGGTTTTCAATTCGACTGTATGTTTTTTTGTGCGTGTTACGCGATTACTCCGTCAATTCTGAATTAATTTTTAATGACTCTTTTTTTAATGGTAGGTTGGTCCCTAATAAAATAATTTAGCGCTTTAAAATAAAACAAAAAAACATTATATTTAGATAACGTTTTCATCTGTGGTTATATGCCGATAGGCATTGCTGAGTTTGAAGTCGGTTGTTCCTAACGTTTTTAACGTGGACAATTATATCCTAGCGCAACTTTAGTCTAGATGTTATAGTTGATTTTTGAACTACTTCTGGAGTATACTCTTTCAAACAAAAAAAGAATTTTGAAAATCGGTCCATAATTGTTGGAGAAATCGGTAACATACATTAAAAAAAACACAGTCGAACATAGAACCTCCTCCTTCTTTGAAGTCGGTTAAAAACAAAAAAGCATATATGTATATATCTTCCATGTACAGACAGCGATCAGTTACATTTTTACTACGAGCATATTAGATACAGATGAAGATATTACGTACGACTATAATCCATGTCGCTCTAGAATCACTATTTTTACTATTGTTCATGTTGTTTATATTGTACGCGCATATTGTTAACTAGTAGCGTAACATTTATTTATAGTTATGTTTACGATTACTATGTTATTATTATAGCGTGTTAACAATGTGATGATGTGTTTACAACATAATGTTGTGTTTTGTTGCAGCGGTCAAAGTCCGGCTGAAGCGGACTTGAATTTATTGGAGACTGCGAGAAGATGCGAGCTATATGGTAAGTCAAAATTATTTTCTTACTAGCTTCCCGCCCGGGACTTCGTTCCCGAACCATCTCGATTACGTAAGCTTTCAAATTAAAAAAAACACATAACAATTGGTGCATCCGTTTAGGAGTTACGACGACGCCACAGACAGATACACAGATACTTTCGTCAAACTTATAACACCCCTCTATTTATCGTGGGTTAAAAAGGTGTATTTTTTTGGTTTAAGAAACATGGAGAGTTCATATCCTTTTGTTACTTTGTTGTAGTTTTCCTAATCAGCACCCCATAAAAAAAGATTTCTTCTAGTACGGACACAGCTCTCACAAAAGCTAATTAAATAATTTTGTCATCTTTACCATCACCAACTTATGTGGAGAGAAATAAATAAACTATTTTAGTGTGTGTCACTAACATTATTCATTCGTACTTGTGATAAATAGTATTCTTTTCATTTCTACTGCCCAGCTTGATCTGCTTTTAAGTGTACTTCTCAGTTAAAATTAACATATTGTCTCATCTTTTCATGTCAACGCTCATTAGCTAATTCAGGGTAATCTATAATTGGCTATGTAATCTATCTATACTAATGTTATAAAGAGGAAAGATTTGATCGTTTGTTTCTTTGCTTTGAATAGGCTCCGAAACTACTAGAGCAGGGGTGGCCAACCGGTCGATCGCGACTGTTAGTCCAGTCGATCGTGGCAAGGCAAAAAAATAAAAAAACATGTCACATTTAAGTTTTTTCTCTAAATATAATTTTAAAAAATACTACATGATTGTGTACTGAACTATGTTGTTTCATTTAAGATTTCAAGAAGTATGTAATTGGTAGATAGCACAGGGTTTCGTTAGTAAATAGGAGATCTTGGGTGTAATCAAGTTGGCCACCCCTGTACTAGAGCGATTTGAAAAATCCTTTCACCATTAGAATCCTACATAATCCGTGATGAACATAGGAGGGTACATGATTTTCCCGAATTGCCACGGGATCCGAAACGAAGTACCGGGCGGAAAGCTAGTAATCTATAAGTGGGCTAAGACTCTAAACTTTTAACATTATGCTGTTGGTTACTTTTTTATAATAAAAATAAAATAAAAATATTATTATTTTATATGTAGGTATAAAAATGCACGCGGCCAAAGACCATGAAGGCGTGTCTTTGAACCTGGCGGTGGCGCACCAGGGCATCGTGGTGTTCCAACATTATACCAAGATCAACACCTTCAGCTGGGCCAAGATCCGGAAGATCTCCTTCAAGAGGAAAAAGTTCCTCATCAAACTGCATCCCGAGGGTTATGTAAGTTCACCCGATTTCTCCGCCATTTGTTAACCGATTTTCAAAATTCTTTTTTGTTCAAAAGAGTGGTGGTTCCATCGTCACCAAGTCAGAATCTGATGATGGAATAGGCACTTACAATGTTTCTCATGTACTTTCTATCATTTATACAAAAAAAATAAAAAAATAAACTTATCAAACTTATTTGGCTTGGCACCGACTTCAAACAGATAAGTAGGTACTATGTAGCACATTATACGATTTATTTTTCGCTTTTTTGAAGTCGGTTTAATTTGTAAATTGTCACCAGTCAAGGTGCATCACCCAGTGTATTGTTTAACCTCACTTATCGGCTCCGAATGATCGGCTCGTCTCACTGTTGGGCAAATCTTCACGATCTCTAAAGGATCTACATACATAGAGATTGCATGAAAATTGAATATTCCAGGTTAAAAATGTTTCTAGAAACACAAATCGGTCAGACGGATCGAATAATAGCTGTAAAGTTATTTTAGAGGCAGTGGGAGGGCTAAGAATGGTCAAAAAAGGGGTAACGTGAAATATAAACGTCCCTTTACTGGTATGAATCATGAATAGGCCAGGTTAAAAACAGGTCTCCAAACACAAGTAGGTCAGACGGATCCAATAATACCGGAGTGGGAGAGCGGAGTTAATTCCAATCTCGATAACAAAGCACAGCTCAATATACAAGCATGTTTGTCGTTTAAAATTGAATAAACATTTTCAGTGGAGGCCTATTGCTTGTTTTTTTATTGTACTACTAGTTTTTCGCCCGAGACTTCGTTCCCGTGAGAATTTGGGAAAAAATATTTACGTCCTATTCTCAGACCTACTGAATATACACACAAAATTTCATAAGAATCGGTCAACTCGTTTTAGAGGAGTTTTTTTACAAGCACTATGACACAATTTTTTATATGTATATTAGATGATGCGACGTTACGGTATACTCGCGTATACAGGGTGTAAAAGACAGCTTAGCAAAAACTGAAACCCTGGACTCAGACAATCATTCTGAATAATTTTCTAGTGGGATTTTTATCCGGAAAATTTTCATATTTTTTTCATGTTTTTTAATATTTTCTGCTTATATTTTTTATTATTTAATCGAATACACTCCATTTTGCAATAAAAAACAATTATAACAACGTAAAACACGGAAACCAGCAATGTACATCGCACTTCGATAGCAGCGCGGCGCGGGGGGATCGTGCGCGGTCCGCGGTGTAGCGATACGTTGCGTAGCGCCAAAGTAGGTAAATAATGAAAACTCCTAATATGACGTTTCCGGGAAAAATAATTATTTATAGCTGATGATAGTTATGGGTAGATTCCACCATTTAAGTATGTGCTAAGCTGTCCTTTACACCCTGTATATTATGATTTACCCATTTTCCGAAGTTTCGACGCGAATACGCGAATTTAGACCCGTTTTAGTATTTAATTATGTGTTCAAATCACGAAAGTTTAAAATGTTATAATTATAACTAGCTTTACGCCCGGGACTTCGTCCCCGTGGGAATTTCGGAAAATTATGTAGCCTATGTGTTAATCCAGGGTATCAGCTACCTCCATACCAAATTTGATCAAAATCAGTCCAGCCGATCTTGAGTTATAAGTGTTGTAACAAACACGACTTTCTTTTATATATATAGATATGCCAACATGTAACGAGGCGGCATGCGCCTCGTCTTCATCCTCCTTCTCCATTCTCTTTTCGCGACATTTTTACTCTTCAGTTTTGGCATTTCTAATCCAGATTCGAAATTGAACACTTCTAGTTGTCATTCGCTGGGATGACGCAGACCCAACTGAGTTTCCGTCGCAGGCGCACGCCCGCTCATAATATACTGTTTTATGTATTTTGTGATAAACTAATGTTAAAAATTTAAGTGTTTCGTATAATAAATGTAATCCAGTCTAAATGTAATCTTCCTGTTACTTCATCGAGCTCCGACTCACCCTGCTCCCGCAGCCAGCCGGCGCAAACTAAATATCGGGTCGGCGCCGGCGGCACTGAGAAACGTCTCGGTGAATAACAGCTCACTTAAGGCGACTACAGCACCTAAATTACGATTTTATGATGCGTAGATAAGCATGACGCAATGCATTAAATCGAAAAAAAAAATACTACGATAATATTCAGGACATAAACTAGATAAGTAGTTTGTTGAAAACATGATTCAGCACTTTTGGTTCGATAGAAAAAGCTCACAAAGTCACCTCTAATACCCAACATTGTGTATCTTTTAAGCTGTAAAAACGATAGTAAAATGCACACAGGAACTTGAATTTGCCATCAAAATGTTCGTGATTGAACACTCTCGATAAGTAGTTAACGCATTTTTCGATCGCATTTTTCGATTTAAGCTGTTACCTTTCCATAAATCTCATTTTTCTAACTTTCGAACATGTTTTTACGCACGCACGCTTTCATAGTCCGTAAACTTCGTGTATCGACACTGTTCGCACTGCCGGCCCAGGCCTGTTGAGAGACGGAGATGGCACTATTCCTATGTGCGCTGCCTTTATCGGGTGCTGTAGTCGCCTTAAGACGTGAGCTCTTATTTTTTTGTGACTTAATATTAGATAACATTGTTGTAATTAGGTTGAACTAAAAACTGTTTTAAAATTTATTCACGCGGACAGTATTTACCCCAGTGGCGCTCACTATTCCGAACCGATAGCTGAGGTTAAGCACGTGTATACGTGATCATAGAATGTGATTGTTAACGGTAGGTAACTTCAACTAACTTTACTTCATTATTCCTGCATGATTAGGAATAAAATTCATCACTGAAGTTTCGTCATCCGTTAAAGTGCTCGCAAATAAAGTATGAAATGCTGCATCGTAACATTAATTTCAGCATTGCCCTCTTAAAGTTTACGAGCTAGAATAAAAACTTAAAGCTCGGTAAAATTATGCGGCTTTTTATGTGAACTCTAAATAAATACTTAGTCTAAATACTTAGTCTATTTATGACGAGGTGAATTAAAGAAGGTTGAAGTTAGGAACGTAAACTACCTTGCTATTCTTCTGCTGAATCAAAGGGAATCGGATCTTCTGCCTAGACATAATCTCGCGTGGCCGATTTGGAAGTCCTTGAACAGGCTCCGAATCCAAGTTCGCCGAAGCAAAGATAATCACTTTTGGGTGGGGCTTACTGATAGCTCGGACCTTCGGTGTGAGTGTGGTGAACCCACAGACCTATATCGAGATAGACGGTAAAAGTTTACCTACCTTGCGTGTAAAAAGTGTGATTCACGGTCACAGTTTTGTCCGACTTAAGTCAGTCCGCTTGAGACCTATGCCGTAAATGATAATCGATTTTATCTGGATTTACATTATTATTTTACTTAATTAAGCGCCTTTGAATCGTTTCCGCGCGGTCTTGATTTCCCATGACTAAATCTCGCTCGTGACGTCATTTTAAGTACGAAAAATTCGACACGCTAGGTTCTCATACAGTTTGAAGCGCTCTTTTCGTCTATCTCGATATAGGTCTGTGGGTTAACCCGTTCAAGCAATGGAACACCTGACCTTATGCTCTTCGTGCCCTACCAGCTAATCGGCCGCAACCGACAGTGCTATAAAAGTGGCAAAGTTTTGGCCCAAACAATTTTTGATTTGCAATTGACACGATTGAAGAAGTGAATGATAGACATCGTAACCCATTTAAAGATTATTTTCCTCTCCATCAACAGGGCTACTTTCGCGATGTAGTGGAATTCTTCTTCGAAGGTAGAAACGAATGCAAGAACTTCTGGAAGAAATGTGTGGAGAACCACGGCTTCTTCCGGTGCTCCAGCGTGCCTCGCCTGCCGAGACATAAGACCAGGGTCATGTCGAGAGGGTCTTCCTTCAGGTCAGTATTAAAAAGACATAAAATACTTTTTTCTTGACACATTTTAATCAATTAATTAGATACAATGTATAGTCAAGAGCAGGTCACGCTTTACCCTACCAGTTTAAGTTGAGCTCTGTTTTATACTGCGCGCCATATAATGCAGGGCCAGTCCAAAGTCCAAAGTGTCAAGCTTGACGTGCTCTTGAGTGTACAGACAGCAGCACATCAGGCTATACATGTTGATCTTGACATTGCCCTTATCTCGCTCGGAATAGCGTCGGCTTTCGTAGTGTAAATGGTTAATCTGACGTGCTGCTGTCTGTACAATAGCACATTCAATTTAATTCCTGATACAGCGGTTTCTTACTACATTGCCAAGAAAGTTTTTATTCTAAGTATCAAAGTCTTAACTTGTACAATTTATAGAATAGCTAAACAGTTGTAGACTTTATAAATTACTAGCATCCCGCTCGGGACTTCGTTCCCGTGGGAATTCGGGAAAATGATGTAGCCTATGTTACTCAGGGATGATGTAGCATCATAATGGTGAAAGAATTTGTGAAATCGGTTCAGTAGTTTCGGAGCCTATTCATTACATACAAAAATACAAATCTTTCCTCTTTATAATAGTAGTATAGACGAGCTACGTGGTATATGTAAAGTCTGATTCGTGACCTAAAAACTAGCTAAAATCCAGTTTAAATTGGTGTTGAAATCTAACCCCGACCTCGATTTCCAATATTCACCACAATGTTGACCTGCTGAATTAGTAAATTTTATTTTACTTTTATTTGCAAATAACTATACCTTGCTGAAACACGTAGTCGGCAACTTTCGACTGAAAACGGAGGTTGTTTACGATTGCCCAATTTACGGTAAGCAGCATTTAAAAAAAATTCAATGATTTTATTAATTTTGAAAGAATAAATGTTAATTGTGTCAAGTTAGCGTTTCTTTTGCTACTTATATCGATAAAAAAATGTTGCCTGCGATTCCTCAGAAGAAGAATGCTGCATATTTTAGGTATTTAAATGTTTGATTTGCTTATTCTGTGTGTACTGATTGAAATAAAAATGTATTTTTTCTTTTTTCGTGGTAAAATTATTCTATTCTATTCTAATACCGAGAGGGTTAGGTGTGACATGTTGCTTTTTTTAGTTTGTTATTACTTTAATATACAGAAACCTGATTTCAGAAACGTCCATTAAAGTTAATGCTACTTTAAATATCATACTGTCCCTTTCCATCTAGTTGACTTAAATACGGACGGCATTACATTTAAACAGGCTTTAAGTTCAATTTTTTTTTGCTACTGAGGAGAGTTCGTCGTTTGCAAAGAGCATCTAAAAACCTCAATCATTGAGAATAACCTAAATATTCCTTTACAGGTATAGCGGCAAAACCCAGAAACAAATAGTAGAGTTCGTTCGCGACAATTACGTCAAGAGACAAACGTTCCAAAGGTAAGACCTCATCGCATACAGTAGATATAAGTTTTGTTGCATGCATTGGAGGTGCAGCTTAGCGCTACAGATAATATAGCTTTCACTGTACTTTTAGGTGTAGATAGCGCTTATAGATGTATTAGAGCTCTGTTCAAGTCGACCTGTTTTGTATTTATAAAGTTATTAAAAGATTTTCGTTTTGTGGTTTTTATATTTAAAATTCTACTGACATCCCTTTGAAACATAATATTAGGTGTAAATAACCTTTTTCTTCCGCTTATCTTGCTTATCGAAAGTTGAAACTTGCTTACCATAATATTAAATCAATATACATGCAGATAACTCCTAAAAGTTACATGCCAAAGAAAGCTGAGAAACTGTAGGACTTCATAGTCACAGTGTTAATACATAATCGCACTGACAATATGATGTCTTAGTATAAAAGAACTTATTATACGCGACCAAATGCTTGATATTTTTCCACGATTGGTCTGATTCAAATCAAAAGTAGTTTTTTACTGTGGGTACGAAATCATCAATTTCGAAGGCATCGGAATCTTCAAAAGAACTAAAATAATAATATTTTTTCATACACCACCATCAAAGACATAAAATGGTGACACGTACTAATTACAGTGTATAGTAATATGAGACGTGTATATGTGCGTACACGCGCCCGTAACCTTCCGCTCGAATAACAAGCACACTTAACGTGTACGTAGGAAAAGTAAGTGGCCACAAATAACAAGTTTACTGGAGCAGAGCTACTTATTTGTCAAACTTTATCATTTAAAATAATCTGAGGGCTTAGTACTTAATTTTAAGGGTTAAAGTGTGTTTTGAATTGGAAACTTGACTAGAATAATCACATAAATCTCTATGGTAGTACTAAATAGACTTTGGAAATCTGAAGGTGCCTTGAGCATGACAGAAATGACCAAAAGAGATTACGGGATGTTCTTATCCCAAATCAGTCTTTCTAATCATAGTGTATACTCTATAGAGATTTATGAACAATAACTAGAATAAGTTTAAAACGTTGCAAAGGTGAGTCTGTAGCATGGGTTGGGGACACACTAGCTTTTGGTCATGTATTGTGGGCGTGAACGAAAAACGGTTTGCATGTAAAAACGGTCCCTGAAAACGACTAATGACTTCAAAGAAACGGTTAGTGAGGCTTCGAATAGATGTATTTCGATGGTGATTAGTTACTCTCGAGCATGCGCTGTATGGTTGAGACTTTCGCTTCTTCCAAAAGATAGCGGATACGCACGACGTCGGTCGGAGGATGGTGTGCTCGGTTTTAGGGATCTCTTTTGCTGGATTTGCGCTCCTTTATATTTAGACTTTAATTTTAAAGAAGTTTGAAAAATATACTCCTGAGAATCGACTTAAAGAAGATGTTGTGTTCATGTTACAGTCTCTTGATACAGCGTTACGCTCGGGTTTACCCAGTGACGCCAACAAGCAAGCGGTTTTACATAGCTCGAGTCATTTTTACGCTCGCCAAAATATGTAGTACTTTTCTTTTTCTTTTAAGAAACTGTCCATGTTAGAAATAATTTGTCTTTGAAATATGTTTCAAAGAATAGCAGAGGTGGATAAACAAATTAAAAGTTTTGATTTATATTGAACGATATACCTACTAAGTTATTTATAAGTCTCAGTTGTCATTGTAGGTATCTCCCCATCACTACAATAACGGTTGATTAATTTATTGTTCCGTCTATTCGTTGAGCTTGATTTATCTTGCCTATTGTTGGGCGGGAGTAAATGCCATTCAGGCGGCTGTTAGCGATACTATAAACGCAAAGTTTTAGATTGAACGAAAGGTACCTAGATAACTTTTTTTTAAAACTTTTATAATACATAGAAACAGCAGTCGCGCTTTTAGCCATCAAGTTCTTTGAGATAGAAAAGACTGAAGTCTCCTTATATAAAAAAAGAAAAATCAGCTTGCACGAACTTTTAGTTCTAATCTCCACTCGAGTCGATCATGGTAGGTATATTGCCAATTATTTTGATGTTCGAATAACAAAATTAAAAGTAGAAAGCGAGTAGACGGTGCGTTTTAAAACAATTGTTATCATAGGCGTTGGAAGTATTTAACAGACTATTTAAGCAGTTGCTTGAAGATACTGTTTTTGGCGACTAAAAAGTCCTATTCCGGAACGACAAAGTCTCCCGCAACTTGTACCAGGGAAGTCATCGGTTAATAGCATGGCTTGGTTTTGGCAGTATTCTTAAATATATCTTTTAAGAATACTGTTGTTTTCTTCATTCGAGTCGATTATGATAAATCGCCAATTATTTTGACGTTCGAATAACAACTTCTAAAGTAGGAAGCGAGTAACAAAAGATTATGGTAAATCGCCAATCATTTTGACGTTCGAATAACAAAATTGAAACTAGGAAGTAACATTTTATGAAACACGGTGCTTTTAAAACAAAAAAACGTAAAGGAGCGCAGATTCGCAAGTCGCGAGCATTAGTCGTGTTGGGGCCCACAGTCCTTTACCCAAAGCAATAGAGACCAAAAGCTGGTGGTCGCCGGTCACCATCCTTCGCCGACTGCGCAGGTCGGGGTCGTTCCGCGCGTCGCGGTCGGCGGGCGGGTCGCGGGCCAACGTGTCCGGGGCCACCCCCACCGCGCCGCTCGGACAGAGCGTCTCCGCGCATCCGCTGCTGCCGCTGCCGCCGGGCTCTGACGGTACGTACGCTATCCATTACCCAAAATCAATATTCTTTATTGTCTTCGTGGATTTACAAAGTCTTACAAGATATCGTGCGTGCGTGCGTGCGTGCGTGTGTGCTTGCGTGCGTGCCGTAAATCTCTATAATATCTAAATAGCTCAACTTGAACCAAATACCGCATGCCGTTTGCAAAATATCCCCTCTTTCTGCAACACTAAGGCCCGTAGGAGACTCTAGTCTTGATACTTAAGTATAGATCAGTCTGAGTCGCGTTCTGTAATTCGGAACTAAAAGTCTATCCGTCTTTGCACACTATAATCTCTGCTGGCAGAACATCTGTATTAAATATGAGACAGAAGAAACTGTTTTAACCGTTACTTGCGGGCAGTACGCAGTTTTTTCTATAGTAGAGCTCTCCAGCCATAATTTTACTCGCGTTATTCCCGTTCCGGTGGGATAGTTATAGCCATATTAGACCGAGATCCCAGAGCCGCCAGACCTTACTTATTTTCTCATTAACCAAAAGCGTGGGTAAGAGTAGTGCTAATATGTACTATTAACATATGAATATCAGCTAGCCTGGGCCGACGGCCAATTTTCAGCTACCAGGTTCTGAAGATATTTCCAAAAATTGCTTACTTGTCTTAAAGTCTGGGTGCTTTATAAAGTATTGGTATAGTTCCCTGGACATCATATAAAAAAAATCACGGCTCAGATTGTAGGTATAATCGCATAATTTACTTACGAACTATAAAGCGTCTGGCAGAAATTACAGCCAACGGAGAGCGGCTGGCGGTGTTGATAATTATTTTTTATATTTAATTAATTCTATAAGATTTCAGCAGCCAGACTTTAAAAGTACCTTCAGAACCTGGTAGCTGAAAATTGTCCGTCGGCCCAGGTTCGCTGGTATTCATATGTTAATAGTACATATTAGCACTACTATTTCCCACACATTTGGTTAATGAGAAAATAAGTAAGGTCTGGCGGTCCTGGGATCTCCGTCTATATTTACTCTATGAACAGTAAGCTTTCCATTAGTGAAAGAAAGTTTAGAATCGTTCTATTGTTTAAAGTGTACACTATGTTCCTAGCAATAAGGCCGCCTTGTTGTACACTATGTTTTATGTTCTGTTGATTGTGCTGTATGTCCTTGTGTGCAAATAAAGTATATTGTATTGTATTGTATTGTGTTACTTAAAAAATAGGAATCAAAGTGGAATTACGTAAATAAATTATGTCACGCGTTCATATTAGCTATGCTGGAATAGGACCAGCGACCTTACTATCTTTTCTGGTGATGTATGGGTAAAGTGCGACAGCGCTACTCAACATTGAATGTTATATCAGCGATAAACTGCGTAATTGTATATTATATTCTCCCGTAACCTGCATAGACCATTAGTTGGCGCGTTGTGTGTAAGGGACAGGTTATCAAAAACTGAAACCCTGAACTCAGACCATTACTCTGAAGGATTTTCTAGTGTAATTTCGCTCAGGAAAATGTTCATCTTTTTAAAGTTTTTTAATATTTTCTGCTTTAAAATTAAACTTTTTATACACTCCATTTTGTGTTCATCTTTTTTATGTTTTTCTAATATTTTCTGCTTTAAAATTAAACTATTAACACACTCCATTTACCAATAAAAAACCACTATAACAACGTAAAACACGAAAACCAGCTATGAACATATTGAACATCGCATTTTGACAGCGTCGGTACCGCGGTACATTGTGTAGCACCAAAGTAGGTAAATAACGAAAACTTAACTTGACGTTTCCGGAAAAAAACAGTTACTTGTAGATCATAGTTATGGGTAGATTTCACCATTTAAGTATTTGCAATGCTATCCCTTAAATCCTGTATGAAATTGTTGTAGCGATTTCCCTGGAGTGGGACCAGCAACCTCACTACCTGGAGGCTTCTCTGATGATGAAGGGATACAGTGCGGAGGCGGCGCGCGCGGCGGCGGCGCGGCCCCCGGACACGCGCGCGCGCCGCGCTCGCCCGCCGCCACCAGCTACCGCCTATGTCAGCACGAGGGACCGAGTCAGTATCCTATCCTACTCATATTATAAACTAGCTTTTCCCCCGGGACTTGATTCCCGTAGGATTTTTTCCGCCAATTTTCCAATGATTTTAATAGTTATTCTGCTATTCGGCACGGAGACAAATACGACGAATCAAAAACCATGAAAATCAGGACCGGCCGTTCTCGAGTTATAAGTGTTCGAACAAACCCGACTTTGTTTTATATTAAGATGCGAAAGTTTGTGAAGATGTATGGATGTTTGTTACTCTTCCACACTCAAACGGCTAGACTAATTTTGATAAAATTTGATATGGAGGTAGCTGACGCCCTGGATTAACACAAAGGTTACATTTTTCAAAAATTACCACGGGAACGAAATATCCGCGGAAAGCTAACTCTATCTATATGGACACTTTCAATTCTTCTTCTTACCAGCCCATATACTATACATCCCCACCGAGGGGCACGGGCCTCCCTTCGAAACACGAAGAGGATTTAGGCCATAGTCCACCACGCTGGCCCAATGCGGGTTGGCGGACACTTTAAATTATTTAGTGTTCAGTTTAGTGGATGAACCCACTAAACTGAACAATTTTCTCTAGGGAACATAGATCGAAATATGAAAAAATCCGCTGATTGCCTTAGCATGAAAAGTCAATATTTTTTTCAGTATTTCATGTGTCTTGGGAAAAATTATTCAGTTTCATGAGTAGAATGACCCCCTAAAGTTCCGCTAATAGTCACTTTTACGGGGTGACTTTAAACTAGGTAGCAAAACTTTCAAAATAATCAAGTTTTTTAAATTTTGCCACATTCTGAATAATTTGTACAATAAATATAGTAAACAAACAAGCTTTATGAGTTTAAGCAAACATACTGCTTTTTACACAGATTCTCATACAGAGTGTTGGTAGATGCTTTCGGCTTTTGATTACTAAAATTCCTAAGGATCTTTGCAATCTTTGGTTGCTAAGTGTTTTATTTCCACTTCACATTAGAAAATCTGTCTTGTGTTTCTTTCAGCTGACAAAACTGTACTACGACCAAATCGTAAGGGCCTTTCTCCAATTGGCTTTTCTGTTCCTAACTTTTGTAAAGTTTTAGTTCTAACCATTTTCACTTGCTGTCTCATGATTTCAATGTATAATTGGACACAATTTCTCGCCAGATGCGTGTCCATAATAGGCATATTAAAAAGCTTCTGGCGTCGATTGCCATTTGTTAATTTTCTATACTTAGTAAAAATGCAAGAAATTCTGTCCAACCACTGGAAAGGAAGCATGGGTCTAATTCTAATATTATCTTATTTACCCCGCGCACATCTCAACAAACATTTAAATATTTTTTTAACCCAAAACTGATGTTGTCTAATTGTTGTATTGCACAAACATGTCAACATTTTGCACATTTATAGTTTTTGTAATCCACGAGCGTATGTTGCTCTCGCTTTTTTAATCTTTGGACCGTCAAAGACAACTGTAGCCAACAAAGAAATCGTGGCATGTACGCCAAGATATGGGATATTATGAAAAATGTACAGAATGAATGAAATTTGAACCTGTTTTCTCTATCGATACTTTTCGTGGTGATTAAAACTAGACAATTTCATTAGTAGGAGATCGATAGTTCAAAACTGCATACGTTCATGCTTATGTTTGCGTACGGGCGCTCGCAGCTGACCGCACCGTTAGTACGCATAGACTTACACATCACAACGTGCATTAAGACAGTTGTTATATGTGTTGTGAAATCCGAAATAATACATTTGTTTTTCTTTCTTTCTTAAGTACAATTATTGGTAGTGGAAGTGTATCATTGAAACAAAAAAAAAACAATTTTAAACGCACTTGTGGATTGCAAAGACTATAATTTAAATGATATGGCACTGGGCATCATGTTCAATGTTACTAAAGTAGGTATGTTTATGGTAATTAGTACTTAATTAAATATTAATTTCTTCAATGATGATATGTAGTTTGACGAAACAGATATTGCAAACACAGATTTAACCAGACTTGTAATGTTTTTAATGTTGGTCATTTATATGAAAAAATAAGGATATACTAAGACAAAACCGGACGCACTCACTCATTGACAGAAAATTTGTTGCCTATATCATGTAAGTAAGCAACAGCCGTGTGAGTCCCCGGCAGAGTAGAATAGGACCACCCTCTTTCTTACCGAGGTGTCGTACAAGGCGACTAAGGTAAATATGCAAGCAAGAACATCTGCACACAGAGAAGGAAAACTCTGCAATTATATCAAAACCCTCGCCAACCCGTCTGCCAAGCGTGGTGAGTATGCCATTTACCCCTCACGTTATTGAGGGAGGCCCGTGCCCCAGCAGTGGGGACGTATATGGGCTGATGAAGAAGCAACAGCACCGACAGTGGCGGATTCACCTAAGGCTCATTAAAAAAAAGCCATACACTCAAAGGCACACACTATGGTTTTCCCTTGTGTCGTGAGTCCCTCGGAACACACATAAAAACAGACACAAACACCTATACTATTATGCTTTTAAATTGCAAAAGAAATTACAAATAAGGCATTGCCATAAACATACCCATTATAGTCATTTAATTTAACTAACGTTACATCTTCAAACGAGACATTGCGTTGTAAGTTTGATAATGGAGCTGTTAGTAACTCGGTGTTAATCATGTTTGTACAGGCGGGTCCCGAAGTAGTGACCCATGCAGAGGTCAATCATCATCCTACGGAGGATTCGCCTCTGCCTCATCGGACGACGACACCATTGGTAAGTTGTTTTTTTAGATGTGGTTTCAAATGCGTAATGGCACTTAATAGTAGATTGTATGACAAGAGAGCAAAGAAGTATTTTTACGGCGAGGGCGCTACTTTGAACCACGAGCGAAGCGAAGGATTCTAGAATAGAATCCCGAGCGTAGCGAGTGGTTCAAACTATATGGATGATTATGAAGTGTAAACATGGTGATATTTTCATTTCCTGAGAAATCAGTCCGTTAAAATTAATATTTCTCAAAAAAAATATATTTTTGAAGTTTTAAATTGCAAAGCTGTCTAAGGGCTGAGATGAGCTATGGGACAAGTACTACCTACTTTTTTGAGACGTTTCGTCTTATTATTAAAATTGTTGCAACTTCCAGGTAGAATTTAAATTCCAGTGAAACTTCCTTACTAATATTATAAACGCGAAGGTTTGTAAGTATGGATGTTTGTTCCTCTCTCACGCTCAAACGTCTGGACCAATTTTGTTACAATTTGGTATGGAGGTAGCTGACACCCTGGGCTAACAGATAATCTACAAATTTGCCCAAATTCCCAGGGGAACGAAGCACTTACCTAGTATGATTTGGTACCGTGCAGGTTTCTCCGGAGAGTATATGGAGCCGGGCGAGCTTGTCGCGCGGCAGTGGTCGCGCGCGCGCACCCACTCCGCCGCCTCGTGCCCCCCCCCGCACAGGTCAGAGCCCTCCCCCCGCCCGCTCCCCCCCCACCACGCACATCTACACCACTGTCACAACACGTGCCGACGCAACTTCTAGCGGGTACCCCGACTTCGTACTCACCAAACAGTCTTCCAGCTTTAAGAAGTCGTCGGAGCGGCTAGAGTATGAGCTCTCGCAGGTGAATATGTACTCGGCTTGCGGCTCGGGGCGGTCCAGCCGGTCGGGCGGCTCGCTGCTGCTGGCCGAGGCCGAGGCCGAGCCGGCCCGCGCGCGGCCCCTGTGGCCCCGCAGTGCCAGCTGCCGGAACCTCCGCGACTACAGCTTCGACGACGCCGGTAGGGCCAAATGCAGGGATAAACCCAAACGCGACACGCGCAGCATGCTCGCCGATTTAGATTCTTACTACCCGGCCGGCCGCCGAATCGACTCCCCCATTACGAGATACGACGACGCGCGCACTCTCGCTTTCGTTCTCGGCACGCAGAGCTCGATAGACGCGCAGAGGGAGATGATAGGCCGCACGTACTCTTCTAGCTTCCCGGGCGCGATTAGTGAACCGAGACTCGACCAACCCACGTTCGTTCGCAGCGGCTCCCAGGACGATATCTCTCACGACAGTTATGAGGTGATCGAGCGATCGGACGACGAATCTGAGAACCCGAGATATGCGCGAATTCAGCCCCGCTCGATGGTCCACACCCGGTCTTGTTCCTTGGACTCTGGCAATGATTTGCCATCTGATGACGATCAGTCTCTGTCGGACCGTCTATCTGAATGTGAGGACCAGGACGTTGATATCGGGATAGGTAGTGTGAAGTACAAGAGCGATAACGATTTACCTATGGATCCGTTCCTTATGGACGACCCCAGGGTTCTTCCGCGAGAGAAGCTGTCGGTCCGATCAGACGGCAGTTTCTACAAGGAGATTAAACGTGCTCTCGGATCTAGGACGTCTAGCCAAGAATCTAAAAGTGACATTTACGAAAAAATATCTAAAAGCAGTGCTGAATCCAGCAAGAAATCTCGCGACAGCGTTTATCATACCGACAGTAAGAAGTCTCGTGAAACTCTTAAGAGCAAAAGCTCGGACAGATCTGGCTCAAGGACTTCGAGTCAGGACTCGAAATCAGACTATTATGACTGTAAAAAGAACGTGTATGAACCCGAAGAAGTAAGCGTTAGACGTCGCAGTGCCGCTAGCATACAAAATGCTTACATAGATCCATTCGAACCGATATCACAGTCCTCCAGTCCAGATTCTGGAAAATATTACGACACGCATCCTACATTCGTGGGCATGGAAAAACCCGAATATATGGAGAAAACACTTTTCGATAAGTCCCATGAAGATCTGATAGCAAATCTGGCCACATCACCAAGTTACTATCACATTCCAACTCCTTATTCTACTTTCCCAAGCAATAACAAACATAGGGAACCTAGTCCTATGCACTCGGCTAGCTTACAAAATGTTGAATTGGATCTTTATGCTAACTATTCCGATTTAAGTCCTCCAAAGAAAGGAGACGATATGGAACTATCTACTGAAGACGAAGATATTCATCAAACGACCCATATTTGGCCTGAAAAAATAGCCGGACTCGATACAGAAATAGGCACTCGCGCTGCAAAAATACACAGCTATCAACGACGTCGCTCTTCTGAAACTGTCTTTAGCTTTGACAAAGAAAAAATCGAATCTTTGACTCGTTCGACTAGCAGAGAAAGTGGTTACGCTCAGGCGCCCTCGTCACACCTTGTAAAAGAATCTTCGAACGAATCTGAAGTAAATATCCGTATCTTACCAGCAATGGATAGCATTGAATATGCTAAAAATAAAGCTAGTAAAGCTGCTGGTATTACACCAAATATTTTACAATCAGAATTTGACAAATCCATGCGTGGGAAAGTGTACACGCATATGATAAAGAAAGAGAATCTGAAGGAAGAGTTAATGGCGAAAACGCATTTCGATGAGTATAATCCAAAGCTTATATTGGAGACTAGTTCGAGCAGTCGTCTTACCGATACTAGCGTGCCGTATAGTCATCCCACAGTGGAAAGGACTAAAAGCGATCCTAATAGTCTCGCTAATAGGCCTCGGTTCAGCAGTGTGAACTCTAGAAGACATGTTCTTATGCACCAGAAATCCATCGACTTGACTCCAGCAGAATCAAGTGATGAAGATTATATGTTCCGTCAAATACCAAGTGCTCCACCAATAGCTACAAAAAGGTCGCATTTCGAACTTCCTTCACGTATGCCAGAACATAATCGTCCACCATTCGACTTACCTAAGAATTACTTCAAAGAGTTCGATGCTTTCAAAGCTGGCTTCAAAGAAAATAAAAAGGTTGATGATGGATACGATATTCCTTACGTCTTACATAAAAGACACGTCATGAATGGGACAGCGCCTTCACCAATGGATGATAATAGGCAGCCTCCGGATATCATAATGCTTCCTCCACAAAACGGGCGGCATGTAGTCACTGCTCATCCTAGGTGTAAATATCATGACCACCCTAAATCACCACGCTCGCCAAAATCCCCTAAATCACCAAAATCACCTAAGTCACCAAAATCACCCAAGTCTCCAAAATCACCAAAATCTCCAAAGAGTCCTAAGTCTCCCCGTAGCAGCATCCAAGTGGATCACAGTTCAAAATTCTTAGAAGTGGAAAACCGTGACTTCTTGTTCACACAGAATATTGACTTGTCTAAAGTAGATCCAGTCACACTTGAAATCGACAAATCTGGACAACTGCAACATTTGCCAAGTCCAAAGAGGGACATCACTAAGAATTTAGATCCAGTGTTACTTGAAACATTAAACTCAAAGCTTAGCCAGATTGAAAGCGATTCTGCTACGAGCTCTAAAACTGATAGTATTCGTCAAGAACCTCAGTACCCCCATGACATTAAATTTACTATAAATGGGCGGAATGTGCCACAATCGCCTATTTGCAAAGAAACTAAACCCATGACTGCTGCAGAAAAATTGCGAGCGGACATTAAATCTAAATCAGATAAAATGCCGCCTAAAAGAGGAATCAAAGGCAAAGGCAAGAAAGGTCCCGGAGGTAAAATTAAAGGAAAAGGTAATAATAAAATTAGAATTACTTCATTTTCATCTGACGATGAAAGTGTTGATTCTGATGATGTATTTGGTACTACTGAAGCGGCCCCGAAGTTGGAATTTTCGCCGCCTCAGTCCCGAAAAGAGTTAGAACCAATTTTACAACACGAATATGACAAAATGACATCAGGAGCTTGGCATAGAGGTCAGACAATGAGCTCAACTGAAATTGAAGGTTCTCCGCCTCAGTGTAGGAAACTAGCTGAACTTGAAGCAAAATATCATCCACAAGCTTTGGACTCTACTTGCGGAAATGCCACAGAACTAAGACGCATCTCTGAAAGGTCCATATCTATACCTAGTTCTGAAGACGATATTGCTATAAAGATACCTGAAGTTAAACAACTGAGTAAGGAATGCTCCTCGACGTGGGAATATAATGAAAACATTCCCTCTCCAATTCTCGAAAGTACTGAGTTCTTAAAATCTGATGATGAACATTTTGCTGATATGGAGATTCAGAAAGTGACTGGCATTCGTACTCAGTCTGAGGAAAAAAGCGAAATCTCTAAAGATGATAAGAAAGATTTTTCAAGGCTTGATGTAAAGAAAAGTCTACGTGATGAACTTATTTCTCCAATGCTTCGTAAAACGGGAGGCACACCTATACTTTTTGCTCACGCTAGGTTAAATCTTTCTGAAGGTTCTGTATTCTCATTACAACGACAGAAAGCAACCCAAGATTCTCCAACTGCTAGTCGTAGGGCTAAAAGCTTAGACACACCAGTCATACAACTTCACAGGCTACCTCCAATGAACGCGTTTTCATCTAAAGATGATACTGTTGAAGATATCAACGAAGAAGGGGAAATACTGGAGGAAAAACCATTGATTGATGAGAAGAAAGCTAAATTAGAAATTGATAAAATCGAAGAAGTAGAAGAAGAACAAACCGACCAACTTGGAGAACTTAAAGCTGTTGTGATTGATAATGAAGAACTTCAACTGCTGGAGGAACTAGTTGAACAACGTCGACCGCGGTCGTTTAAGCGAAGGTATGATTTGACAAAACTGAATCAAGCTAGATCACCCATAAATAGATCTCCAATATCTCGTTCGCCTCTTTCTAAGTCACCTTCAAGATCGCCAACATCTAGCTTGAATTCACCAAGAGGCAGTATTAGAAAACTATCGGATTTGAGTGAAGATCAGATAGTACCTGACATTGAAAGAATCAAACGCAAGGAAAAGAAGAAACTTACCCTTAAGACGAAACCAGAAGAAAAGCAAAAAGTAGCAAGTAAATTAAATAAAGGGGGTTCATTGGACACAAACGCTACTAAAGTAAAATCCTTACAGACTCAGAAATCGTTACCTTCTAACCTGAAAGATCGGCCCGACTTCTTAACTGTACCTCCCCTTGAATTGGCACGGGCTAAGAGTCAAGAACTAGAAAAAAATGAAAAGAAGAAAATCGGTAAAGAAAAATCAAAATCTCTCGAAAAAATGGAAATTATTCGTTCAACTAGTAAAGAGAGGACCAAATCTCAAGAAGACAGTGATACAGAAAGTGCTAAGCGCAAAGAAAAACAACAGATGCTGTTTGAAGCTGCTTTGAAGCAAACAAAGACGCTCATAAGTCCCGTCAAAGATACAATGCCGCCTTTCCCACCCCCAGAAGACAAAATTGTTGTCAAAACGGAAGGTGATAAGATTATCATTGAAACCAATATCACAAGCAAAGCCGAGGACCATGTGTTTATTGCAAAGTCTCCGAAAAAGTTAGACAACAAATTGACAGCAAAAATCAGCAGAAGTTTCGAGGATCAGAAGACTGCGAAAACTAGTAATAAAATGAATAAAAGCATGGATGATAAGTCAAGTCAATCTTTGGAAGACAAATTTGACGATCTTGCGACTTTGCAAAAGTCACCAAAGACGTTGTCTAAGAAACAAGAAATCAAGCAACAAATTGAAGGTAAAGTGGTTTATCATAAAATTGATTCTAGCGTTAAATCAAAGAGCTTAGACAGAAAGGTTGATACACATCTGGATACTCAAATCAAATCCAAAAGTTTGGATAGAAATTACGTTACTCCTCAAAGCATGCAAGCTATGGCTTCTCCTGAAAGTGAAAGACATTTTAAACAAGAAGTTGTTAAAGTTGATGTTCATCCTGGTGTAAAAGAAGAACTTGAAACCATGGAACTGCAAAGACCAGACATAATACCAAATGAAGGAAGGAATATATCGCCTTCTTACAGCTACAGGGAAAGAGAAGAAGATTCTTCAATAGAATGGATGACAAGTTCACAACATACTGTAATTGAAAATGATACGCAGACTGTTATTATGGAACGCCGTAAGATCGATATTTATAATAAACAAAAACTAACTGAGTTGCAAGAAAGTAGGAGTGCACAGGACGTACATAGTTTATTATCAGACAGGAGACCTGAAGTTGCTAGATTGACTAGTGAAGAAGAATCTCTTACCGAAGTAAGCGAATTAAAAGTCTCAGACGAAAGTCATATGCTTGGAATTTGTCTCCCTTACATCGACGCCGATAGCTCTTCCGACCAAGATGGTTCAAGAAAAGACAAGAAGAGTAAACTTTCCCGTGGTAAGAGTGATGATACGGGGTCTTGGGTGACGGTTGATTACGAAGAATATACTGGTGACCCAGAGCTTCCACTTTCTGATACGGGCAATGGCAGGAAAAAAGGCTTAGATCAACAAAGCACATTCGAAGAATCTTCAACCAGTTTAGCCGAATTTTTACGCCATGAGTCACAAATGCAGTTATTATCTGGAACAGAAACGGAATCTAAGAAAACTCAGGAGCCGCCAAGATCAATGGACTTTACTACTTTGAAACGTAAAAGCAAAAATAAAATTATAGTGACTCCACCGCAAGAGAACAGTCCTACTGTAGAGAATATCCCATTCATAGATTCGAGTTCAAAATCGACAAATAAATCTGAAGGGGAACAAACTGGTAGCTCTGGAAGCGCCAACGATATCTCTCCGACCGATCAAACAAAAGAGCATAAAACTTTACTAAAAGCAAAGTCTAGGCGAAGTGAGTTGCTGAAACTAAGTGCTGAACGATCAAGAAGCTCTGAGTCAACTTCATGGACAAGTATAGAAAAAGATGTAAGCCCCTCTAGTGCACATATAAAGGGTAGTTCGATCGATGACGAATCTAGTGTCAGCTGTTCTATTGCTAGGCCTCTGGGTATATCTCAAGATATCGAAAAATTAAATAAAAAAGACAGAGAATGTTTAGAGGAGCTTAAACAAGCAATGGAATACGGAGAAGAACATTTGGTGTCTCAACATATCCTATCAAGTGAACAGTCTAAGTCTAACTCTAAATCACCGTCTCCTGTACCAGAAATGAGTCGTATTGAAAGCCCACGAAGTCCGCGGAGCCCGAGAAGCCCTAGAAGTCCTACCAATATTGGATTACGAAAATCACCAACTCCAACATTGGAAAAACAGGGTCCAGTCGATTCTCAAAAAGCTCCTACTGATTCTTCGAGTTCCGAAAGTATAGATAAAACTGTAGAACCTCTGGATAAGTCAAAACCAAGGAAGAGCGGTTTAGATAAAGTAGGAAAAGGTATTGTTGAAGAATCCGAATCTAGCCAATCAGCGGCTCCTTCAGATCAGAGAAAAGATGTTTCGAAACCTGCAAAGAAAACAAAGATTTCAATTACCATATCACAAGAAGATCAGAATACTACTGTCGACTTTGATGACGATGGAAATGTGATCACGTCTTCCTTTGAAAGAGAGCTGATGAAAAAACGATCTCTGAAAGACCATGACCAAAAAAGCTCATCCAAGTCTAGTATGGATACCACTACCACTACAACACCTTCTAAAGGTTCGCTAAGTGTTGACGATTCCTCATCAAGGAGGCGTCGACTTGATGACCAGAAGAGTTCTTCAAAATCTAGTATGGATTCTAAGGGTTCTTTAAGCGTAGAGTCCCGAGGATCATTTGAAACTACTGAATCTACATCAGGGTCTCTAGGAGAAGCCTATAGACGCGGTGAAGAATTGAAACCGACATGGCGACCATTTTTTGGTGCATCGGGTAGTGAAAACAGCACAAGTATTGAAGAAGCATGGATACCGCAGGACCATGAAGGATATGAAAGTTTAATGAATAAGGAAGGCTTGGAATATGGCAACCAAAGAATGCTCGATGACTTCCAAACTTTTTCGAAAAATCCGCCACTGTCATCTAATAATTCCAAAGATTCCACCGAGGCTGACTTTACTGACGATCTTAACGACTTTCCAGTTAATTTACTATATCCGGCGACATCGTCATCTACTTCCAATGATTTGGTTATTGGATATGGACAGAATTTCGGCCGCACTTTATCTCGTATATCGGAGCGTAGTACAGCTTCAGAGAAGACGAGTGCTGATGAAGATTCGACGAAAGCTTGCTCTCGTTCAGAGAGTATTAATGAAGAATCTCTTAACTCTAGTGATCATCAAGCAAGTCTTAGTTCTGACCCTCCAAGTAATGCAAATGTGGCGTACATATCCGATACTGACAGACGCACATCAGCAGAAATGCCGGACATTCCTATTGATCAGGCGAAAATTAGTGAAATGTATTCGGAATCTAGAAAAGATACTGAAAGAGGTAAACGTGATGAAAGCCTTGAACGGAAAAAGGTATCTGATAGCCCGAAAATGCGTAAAACTCCACCAAAACCACCTTCGAAGCACTCGTCACCGAGCGATAGTCAAGATTCCGAAGATTGGCCTTTGCCTGAACTTCCACCACAAGTAGTCAATTTACCTCAACCTGATGATTCCAAAAGAAGAAAATCCAGCGACGAGTGGCCATCTCTGCCATCGAGTTTACTTGAAACGCCTATTGTGGAAAAGGTGCATATTTATTACATGAGCAATGAACCTGAACAAGCTACTCAAGTCATCCTGAAATCTGAAAGTTCTAAGGACCAATTACAAGGATCTGATGATGATAGCGACACGTTAAATAACGACGATGAATTAGAAAAAGATGTGCCTGAATCAAAATCTGAGAAATCTGGCGGAAAAAGTAGTGAATCATCTCACAAAGGGATCAAAGCAATACCATATGAGAAATCAAGTTATATGGTAGAACCACTAGAGAAACACGACAAGGCTGTAGTTCCAAACTACGATAAATCTTGTTTGAGCGGAACTCTTAGCAAAAGCTGCCTGTTGGCCGATATAGGTTCGTGTTGCTCTCGTGCTGAACACAAATCATTTGTAAAGAGCAGTATGGAAGAAAAGGTAATTATAAGTCAACCACAAAAGTCCCCTACTAATCATAGCCCAGTATATGACGACGACCATTTGTTTAGTGATGATGTATTTGGGGGTGACAGCAAATCGGTATCTCCTGAGTTTGATAGATTTTCACAACTCGATACTAAGAAGTTGTCCTTAGGATCAAATAATTCAGATACTTCTATTGATGATTTGTTGTCTCAAACAAATGCTGACGATACTGTTCGAGCTGTGACTAAACTCAGTGCAGGAAGTGCTGGGACTTGCAAGAGATGTAGTCACAGTAGTCACTCTGAAGAGGAAACTAGCTCCTTCGGCACTGACTTAGACGGGACTGTCAAAATCGGACTACCTCAAAAGAAATGCACTCACAGTTCGCATTCTGAGGACACTTCTATTTGCTTAAGTATCTCTGAATGGTCAACAGGAACTAACACTGTTCGTCAGTACGCAAATCTATCTGCTTCTGAAAGCATATCGGCAGTGTCCGTACCGAAGAGCGAAAAATCTGAAAATGTTTCTGCGAAGGTATATTCTTCTTCTCAAGCAAGTAAAAAATCTGAGCAAAGTAAAAAAAAAGAAAAACCCAAAATAGGTTCTCAAGCGGAACCGAGTTCTAAAAGCAGCAGTTTAGATAAGAGTTCTGAGAATATAAAATATGATAAATTGTGTAGTTCCGAAACTACCATGTCAAGAAAAGTTGACAGTAGTTCAGGGACTAAAAGTGACAGCACTTTGACTTTAGCTCAGTCTATTTCAGACTGGTCAGCCAGTACTAGTCACACTTTAGTAGCAACCGCTCGGGCGGATGAACAAGAAGCAGAAAACACGAAATCGGAAAATACAGTAATAATAGAACCACCTCCAGAAGATGATATCTTTGAAGAACCTTCTACATCAAAAAAATCTCCAACGAGGGTGAGTCACGATACAATTGAACCTGTGCTAAGATTGACTACTCCTTATACGGGGAAGGGCGATAAGTCCTCTTCTATAAGCTACAGTGATAAGTCTGATAAATCAAGTTCAAGTTCTTTGAGTAGTTTACAGAAACATGCTAATGAGGCCATGAGATTTGAACAAAGACTGAAAGGCTTCCCGCTACCAGAAGATGTAACTCATGAACGCTTCCAAAAAGCGCCTCCAAAAAGCATGAGTTATGAAGAACAGTCCCAAAGATACGTCAAACCCACGATTCGTTGTCAAAGCGAAGACAGTGGTTTTAAACCATATTTCGTAGAACCACAACCCGAGTTAGATATTGATATGCCATCTCAGCTGTACAGTCAAGAAGAAAAACACAGCGAACGTTATCAGAGTCAAGAATTTACGAGTATTATTCGCGAAGATGGCAGCAATCAGTTCATTCGATCCGATTATAAACCTCTAGCGAAGCATGCTAGTTACGATGATAAAACGCTTTCAAAGAATCAAATTAAAGAATACAAGACGTCCCAGCAATATCGCAGTAAACCTAAGAGCTGGTCATTCCATGAACATTACCTGTCATCTTCAGATTTGCCAATAATAGCTGTACCAGAAATACCTTCCGTTCATAGAGAACTACAAGAAAAGAAATCTGGAGAAAGGTCTGGAAAAATTTCGTTATCTCGATGCTCACCTTATTATTCCAGTAGTCTAAGCTCAGAATCTCCACCAATACAGCCTTTGAAAGCACCAGTTAAGAAATCATTACTCGTTCGAAACATTTCGTTAAAAAGTCCTCCAAGTGGTAATGATACTGACAGTTCCTTGGATGTTATAAGAGATCCGAGAGAGCGAATGAGAACATTCAGACGGAAAAAACAAGTGACGAGCGCTAGAAAGCGGCAGGAGAAAATCCAAGACGTTTTAGAAGAGGATTCGACCAAAAGTCAATGCTCCTCAGAAAGTGACAAGCTTCAAGGAGCGAAATATCTTGACGTTGATGATAGTTTACGTAGAATGGAAAGTTCTGAGTGTTCTGATAGCTATTTTCCAGAAGTAGAATCTGGCTCGTCTGAAATGTCTAAAGGAGATTCTAAACAGTATGACACTCAAGAAGTAGCAAGTTACTCTGAAGACGAAATGCAGGAGGAATACGCCATAATAAAAGCTAAATACGAAAGAGAAACAAAACAGTTTCCTATAAGTATTACTCCGGTACAGTTTCAAGGGTTTGGTTCATCGGCTGACGAAGACGAAATGGGATTTCCCAGATTTGATAGACTGGGTCGATTGCGTCACCCATACCTTGACTCACAAGAGCCGTCTTACGTGCCCGAGGATAGTCCACCAAGAGTGTCTTATTCGAATAAAAGTAGCCGACAATCTTCTCTGAAGAGAACAAAGTCACAACATCGCCATTCAGAAGACAAATCTTTAGGTGAACCGTCAGGCCATCAACCACGACAAGTGTTCTATGATGAACAAAGTGACAGAGATGATTCTGATGACTACGCTTACCCAGTTGATACTATTAAACGTGCACCGAAAATGTCTAAATCCGGTAGCTACTTATTTGAACGAGGTGAATCTGTAGCTTACTCGGACACTGAACTAGTTAAAGACGAATACGAAGAATACAGGGGCAGTCCATATCCGGAGCATTATGAAGAAATTGGAATGTTCCAAACTCAGGACTGCTACCCACAATACGAACAAGACTTGGACGAAAGGAGAGGTGGCAACGAAGAGCATTACACTCGAGATCTCGATCAACGATTTAGTCTGAACAACGTAGAACGATTTTATTCTAGTCACTACGTAGACTCGCAGGCTTCCAGTGACAGTCCAGAGCAGAAGTTTGATGTATCTACTCTCCCACCGCCGCTCTGCTCTGATGACGAAAACGATTAAAAGTAATTCGCAATAAAATATTCTAGTTAATTTAGTATTATCGTCGTCTTCTCTCGTATGTTCGGTATGCGTGCGTGTTGTTTTACTCTGCGTTTTGAAATTTAAATTCTTATTAACGCAATTGATTGTTACATTGATTATTGGTATTTGATATTAGGGTACGTTACATTGAATATTTACATCGTCACTTTGACAATCTATTTAGAAATTATAGGCAATTCCCGGATAAAGCGATCCTACGACTATCGTAACTTTATGCGAACTTAAACCTAGCTTACTAAGAAATTAGGTGTAGTTATGTGTACTGATTGAAAATTTCTCATCTTCAAGGTTTATCGCATTCCAGTTGAAATTTAAGTGGAATTTATCCCTAATCATCGCGTTACTTTGTTTAGGAGATTCAAAATTAATGCTTTGAGGTAATTTATACAGGTATACTCTTGTAGTGCCAAATTTTTCTTGTTGACTTATTCGCAAAATGGTTTCTGGCAAACATGTACTAGTAAATCCTTCAACGTTGAAAAAGGATATTGCTCAAAATAGGTGGCATAAATACATGTTTTCTCAGAAACCGATTGTTTGTATACCCTTTATGTATTATACAGTATGTATAACAGTTTTAATAAAAAAAAACATATTATTATTATGTGTAAGGGCTGTGATTTAAGTTTTGTGGTGAGATCCAAGATCTTAGTTATTTCATTTATGTACACACATTTATCGCTCAGGAAAATTCCCCTAAATTACACATTAGTTTCTCACAAAACGACTACTTAAGAATGTAATTAATCTTACATTAAAAAATCAAGCACCACGCACACTCACAATCAAGGTCTAAAATAACGTTATTTATAACTCTCATTTTTAAGTAGTCATATTTTATGTAGATTCATGCAATACTAACATGTTTTCATTTTACACTCTCATAATAACAAAATTAAATCTGTATTCGTGCCAAAAATGCTCAATTTTTTCCACACTTTTATTATGATAATTTTTAATACTGTTTTCGAATAACATTTTGTCTTAATCTAAGGTATGTACGAGTTGTGCCAATTGTCGTGTAGTTGGATTTAGGAAGCTATAAGTGGTTTCTCAACGAAAATTATGTTGATATCATTATTTTTAATTTTTATTTATTTTAAAAGCCTTACCTAACAGAAAACACTCCACACTAAAGTAGTCCCCACAAAAAAAGAAGAATGTCTCAAAGTGATTTACGACGAGGTATAGTTCACACTATTATCACTATACGTAGAACGTTTGCATAGTTAGGTACTCGGAAAGAAGTAACAAAACTTGTCATGTTGGACATTTCAAAAGTGTTTGAAGTTTAATTAATTTTAAAATGTAACGACACGTTTTGAAATTGTTATCTTTTTATCCTAAAATAAATTTTTATTGCTTCTAAGCGTCGTTCTAAAGTTTTCTGCGTTTACCCAGATTTGCATCGACATTATTAGTTTAAAAATAAATATCGAAAAAATGATTAATTTCAAATTGAGTTGTTGAATATTATATGTTACATATTTTAAATTGTAGTTAAATTTACAATTGTTTACGATGTTTTACATTATTATGAAATATTCCTTATTAGATGTCCTATTTAATAGGCGTCATTTAATAAGAGTAAGGGTTCCTTATGGTTTCGCGGTCAGTTTGGAGCACCTTTCTGAAGGAACTGTTAAATTTCTGTCTCATATTACTATTTTAAGTTTACAAATATGATGTAAGTGAATAGATAAAGAATAATTGTTTAATGGTATCAAATTATCCAACAGTAGGTAACATCTGCAGACAGAAATAAAAGTATATTCGTTGTTTGTTACAATATTGTTTTCTAACGAATAAAAGTTTTTAAAACTCGTTGGAACTAAAAAGAAACAAAATAGTTATTAAGAACACAAGTGCCAACCTTTTCCATTGAAACAAAATCTGTGTTCATAATTTTCTATCACGTTAGAAAAAATATTGCAGCAAACAGTTGTAAAAGAGAGTCTACTTAGAAAATATTAAGAATAATAAATGTGCCCCTCCCCATTAGCCGTAGGTAGTTGATAGAATAAATGTGCGCTATCCTCCTGCTTCGTATAGCAAATTGTCTCGGTAAGGGAACTAGTCAATTGAGTTTAAAATTGAAACGTTTTGACACTTTAAAAATGATTAACTGTCCTCTAAAACAACATCGATTTTTCACAAGAATGGCTACAGCATTTGATGTCGAACTAATTGTTTCGTATAATACAGGCATGTTCTATCTCTTTCACGTGTTACATACGCAATGAGATGTCACTCTCATGAGAGTTTATTGCCAAGGGAAACCTAACCTTAAATATAACACAAGAAGATGGCATTTCTTTTGCATTTGGTTGACATTGAAAATTTACATGAATTGCTAAAAGGTAGCATGTTCTAATTCAAATGCAAGAGAAATGAAAACTTTTCTTAATACAAATAGGGTACATTTTTCTTGTGTTGATTCGGAAGTCTATTCTATACTCTTATAAACGAGGTCTCATTGCATATGCTAGTGTAGCTGGTTTAGTATGTTATTGGACCACTGAATAGGAATGTTGACAGTGTTTGATTTTCTGAATTATTATATGAGAAACAAACAATAATGCTAGAAATATATTAATACCCGAAAACAGCATTAAAATTGGTTTATAAATGAACAAGTTATTGGCATTTATATTATCGTAAGGACTAGCTATCTCGTTTTGCGGGGAGAGCTAGCTATCTCGTTTTTACCCACGCAAACAAATGGCGGTGACGTCACATTCCTGTAAGTGCATCTCTTTTTCGTTGTTTGACAGTTTCCCCCTCTATTGAAATTTAATAGCTTGTAACTTTTTTATTTCTCAATAGTTTTCAAAAAAAAAAATTTCGGTTTTTGGTTTTGGATTAAATTCCTTTTTAAGATAAACAATAAAAAAAAATTGTCAACATCCCTTATAAATCTTATGTTATCAAAGATGTCGCGTTGTTTTAGATGGAAATGATATTAGGTAGAATAATTTTAGATAGTTGTATGTATTTATGTATGTAAATCCTTTATGGATGACCCTGTAGTTCTGGAGTCTATTGAACTGTATGTGCCAAACCCTAGATTGCGAGCAGGGCCGCGGTCCCAGGTGTTTGCCACGCCGAGGTGTAGGACTAATATCCTTAAGTACGCACCAGTGACGGTAGCATTGCAGATATTAAATGCAGTTTCAAGACGTGTTGATATATTTCATTGTACATTAATAGTACATTATGCTACAAGTGTGCTAAGTTGGATATTACATTAGAGGAGAGTTTAGAGCCCGAGCCGAAGGCGAGGGCTCAATGGAGCCGAGAATGTAATATCCAATGCGCACGCGTGTCATACGACGTTTTTCAACACATTTGCGAGGAAATAAAGAAATAAAAATTTCCTTTGATATTGACGGCAACAAGATATCACTTGCATGTTGCGCCTCGGAAAGTATTTTTGGCGGTGTACCCACGTAGGTTTCCTGTTCTGCACTTAAAGAAGACATTTTTTTGTGTTGCATTTCTAACAATAATAACAATCTGATGGATAATGCCGTTTGTGAAAACCAAGTGAAAACATGTGAAAATTCTGAAGAGGCGCGATCATTTTTTTCTTTTTTCGCGCGCAAAATGAGATTCACATTGACAAGTATGCCATACAGCCAATAATAAAAAAATGCTTATCTATATATTTTCACGTTTTAGCATAAATAAATGATAATTTTCTGTTAAATATAAATGATTTAGTGGAATTATATTTTTATTTACAAAGAGTTTAAATATTTAGACTTAATTTTAAATATAAATTAAGATCTGATCTCTTTGCTGAAATTTAGAAAAAAAAAACCATTACGTACTTGTGCTTTATTTTTATTACTCACGGGCTGGGTAATACATATCATTATGAACTTTAAAACAATGACATAAGACCCACTTTATGAGCAAATGTGTTGAAAAATAATTTAATAATGTTGCACTAACCTATTTATGTGAATGAATTATACTTGTATTTTTTTTATTTTTTATGACACACCATATTATTTTTATATTTTTATTATGAAGACATTGTAGATTATATACTTTTTTACCATTGCCCCTCGAAAAACGGTCCGTTATTCTTCAAAAACAGTGAATAAAACGCTGTTTATTTCACTGAGTGAATAAAACATTTTGAATTTGGAACATGCGCGAATATACAGATTTTAGTAAGAGAACAAAAGAAAATGTGCAAGGAGGTTGCATACTCTCGCTATAAAAACGTATTGAATATGGCTCGGTTAACAATTTTAAATTTTGAATAAGGAATCCAGCCAATTTTCTGTGCAATTTTCATGCAATTAAAAGTTTCTGTTAAAAGCTTTTGTCTCAAAATCATAAAATGAGTTCGACATCCAGTGATGAAAGTGAACCTCTCGTTCCAGAGTCATTTCGCGGTAAAGCAGCAGCTATTGTTAATAATTTACTGTCACAGAGTAATTATTTTCTTTTTCTCGTAGTCAATGGTAAAAAGTAGAGTACCTAACACGTGAAAAAAAAATTCATCTCGGCTCTTGTATCCCTCGATCCGCTCAGGATTCTAATCTAGAATCCTTCGCTCCTCTCGGGATACAACTCAATGCCTCGAAAAGAATTCACCTTTTTTTCACTTGTTGGGTAATCTACTATTACTTAATTTGAACTTATATAATTTTATTGTTGTGACATTGTTACTTAATTTTATTTTGGACGTTTTTTATGTGATTTTTATTATTGACATTAATTAATGATTACTTATTTTGAGATTATGAACTGTTTTTATTATGAATGCTTTACTGTAAATTGATTTTGTAATATGTAATGAATTTCACATTGTCGACTTGGGTGTATACCTGTAGATGATGTTTAGAATTTTTATTAAATAAATATTATTATTATTATTATTTATTGTACAATAAATATTCAGGAGCAAAATATGGTACTTATAGTTAAAATAAATTAAACTAATGTTATTTGTTTTTAATCCAATGAAATCTAATATAACGATAACAGAAGCGTTGCAATTTTTTAAAGTGTCAAAATCAAAGAATACCTCTAGACAGATCATGTTTTAATGCAATAATATTTACAGCAATTTGATTGTGTTCTGTAAACTTGTATTTAGTATAGTTCTGAATGTTGTAATGATTTAAAAAAATTCAGGTTGGTTTCATTGTATTTAAAAGTTTGAGATTAAATAATTCCACTTTGTTCACGAAAGTATACTACAGTGGGTTTTGATCTATTAAGCTGGCTATAGATTTGTAAGATCCGAATGAGAAATCACAAAAAAAGCTTTTCGTTTAAAAAGTTTGTAAGGGTTAGCCAGTAAGTTAAACCTCACTTTCCTGTAACCATTAATTATAAGTTACTACTTTGGTGGTGGTCTATAAGAGAGCACTACAAGGCTTACCGATCCTATACAATAAGTATTGTACGGTCGCGGACAGAGTTGAGCATACATTGAAGACGAAATATAAAATGTCACCTACTTAGATACACCTAGCTGTGACATATTGTTTTCTCTTTCCGCCGCTAATGTATACTTAAGTGTGTTTTTGACGAGACATTCTCAGCCTTAGTGACTACCCCAAAGTAGCATGTTACTTTTTAACAGTCGCAGTCATCCTATAAAAAAAGTTGAAATGCTTTCGTGACAAAATAATTTTAATTCTCAATTTTGCTATTTATTATTTTACACCAATTTAAAAGATACCTACCATATTGGCTGTATAGTGTTCAATTATTGGGAAAATATGTGTGGTCGTGTGTCGAAGCAATTCTAGTCTGTAATAGATGTAATGGGTCACCGGCCCTTTTAGTTAGCGCAATAATGGTTGATATAAATCGGTTTAATAGATAAGTTATTCGACTTTTGAACGTGTACAATCCGAATAGACTGTAATGTTGTTTTGTATTTCCATATTTGTCGGCTATCGGGTGAAGTTAGTATACTCTGGGTCATTAAGAAGGCGAACGGTGCCTATTACGCTACAAAATTGTGGGTACAGCGTTGGTAGACTATTTAATATCGTAAAATGTCCACCTAATTTCATAGGATTATGAACCCTGCCAAATCAGGTAAATCCTCCGCAATATCGAATTATTATACAAGCGTTATCCACATATTTCGACGCGTAATAGCCACTGTTCGCTTTCTTATCTGGCTTAGAGTAAAGCTGTTTTAATTTTATGTCATTGTCTGGAATATGGGATGACTTGACATGAAAATAGAACGTGAATTTCTTCATAAAACTGACTCTCACCAAAACCTTCGCAAGATGTTATCGCAATCAGGTTATCGCGCAAACCTTATGCAGACTTGCTTTTTTCCCACCAATATTAGTCACTTTAAATTTTGCGTACCAAAGTCTCTGAATATAATTTGTTTTAATCCTCGAGAGGTATACGTTGGATATTTCAATATATAAGAATAATTTAAACAGTAATAATTCGTAGAGTGCCTGGCATTTTGTACATTACAGATTTTACGTCATAGACTGCGTAGAATCTAAGTCATTGACTCAGAAGAAATGTTATAAATTCAATGTACATCAGTCATACTCAGTGCTAGGTCATAAATTCTACGATTGATCCGTTTTGACAAGTAACAGAATAAGTTTTTCCTAATCCTTATAAAAAAAAAGGAAAAGAAAGTATAATTTATCCGTTAGAGAGGTATAACATTTTCATGTATTTCAATGTTAATGATTCAGTAGTAAGAGTTTGTGATGTTTATTTATTTTAAATCTTCATCCATTAGCCGAATATTCAAATTCTAGACCCACCAAACTTAAAAAAACATATGAGTTTATGACGTTTATTTGGATTGAATTTTTTTATTTAGTGTCTAATCTTCACCCATTCGCCGACTTGGGTACGGTTTCGATTGGGGTGTTCTTCCTTATTGAATTTTTGAATTTATAAGTGAAATGTACCGTGACCCCGCCGAACTACTCGCTGCTGGGGATAGTTAAATAATAAATAAATACAATTAAACATATCGACCGTTTTTCAATGTTAAGTTGCGTTTTTTAATTTGAACCTTAAATTTATTGTTGTAAAGGTCATTTCTGTTTAACAATGTTTAACAAAACCCTCAATATGAAGTAAATAACGATCACCTTGTAGTTGTAAAAATATTAAGAAAAAATACTAGTAGAAATGTTTTATCTTTTCTAAAATAGAAAGTGACTTATATGCTGATGACTGAATATGGAGTCGTGAAACTGACTAAAATATCTGAATTACAGTAACTGATCTTTATGAACTACTTAAGTATCTTTTATTCATGTAAAATAAGCTGCCAGGAACAAATGTGTAAGTCCTTAAACTTAAAAGCATGTATTAGTTATCTGTGTTATTTTAAGTTTTTTTTCTTGAATCACTTTTGATTTTTTTCTTTCCCTTTATTTTCTAGGTTCGGTTAATATAGATAAATAAATCCAATGACAAGCTGGATTGTTAAGTACTCTTTCAGTAGAATATTTTTTGCTGATGTATTATTTAATCTGGTGCATGTATTGTTTATTGTTACTTTTCTCATTGGTTTATACTACACATCATTATTTTTAGGTTAATATGTTTTTAAAGACACTTACACACCCACCTATTCAAATTATTTACATTTTTTTAGCGTGATTATTTTTCAAACCATGTTTTTGTATCTTTCTGTAGATTTTTTATTCTTATTTCAATATTTTAAAACCTGGTCAGAAAAATTAAAATCTTCAGTTATTGGCAACATTGTTACATGGCAAGTGATTGCTTTTTATTGGATTTTGTGTAACATTATAATTTTTAATTTTTCTGATCAAAAGACGATCAAAGCAACAAGGGTTCTACTACAATATCTTAAATATTTTTCTTTTACGTCGCGATATTCGTTTCATATTTTTATAAATGTTAATTTCTTTAAAGATTTGGACATTGGCAGTTAAAAATTCTGACGCCACGGTTCATTATTCCAGTTGGTTACCCGTAAAATGTTACTTTAGTGGCGACTTGGCCATTCTATATTTTAATTTTGATTAAAATACTCAGATATTGGCAAAAACACGATCGTGGACGCCATTTTTCAAAAAATTAAATTGGTTACTCGGTTATACCTACATCTTTTTAAGCGGCGGTAGTACGCTTTTTGTTTGAAAACATTTGCTTGACAATTAAAGGTGTATCAAATTCTAACTCGATCTCCTCTCTACAGACGACACATCTCCAGAGGATGAGAACACGATATCGTCAGCAAGTATGTGCTTGTCGCCGAGCGCTACTGAAGAGACGAGCGTAGTATCCGAGTGCGACAACGACGGCAGTATAGCGCCGGTGTGTGCGTCTACGCCGATCGCGCTGCCGCTCACCAACGGGCATGATGCTGTGGATAATACGCACTGTGATACTCTCAATGGAAATGTTAATGGTAAGTTTGACATACTCTCACATTGTATGTCAAATGTGACGTCAAATGGTTTTGGAATCACATGATGCTCAGCTCACCCCAACAGCGATTACAGGTGTGAGTGTATTTAGCTGCAGGCCCTAAAAATACAAATAACTATTTAATCGTCTCAGTTAAAAGGTAATTTGTGTAGTGGTGGCCTATACATTGAGTGCTGAAAATGAAATACTCAGACTGATTTCTGGTTTCGTCCTCATTAATTTACTACTTGCTTCTGGTTTACCAGGCTTGTGAACTCCAGGCTCATATTTTCTGCCGGGTGTGAAGACTAGCGCCGGTGCTAAACGTTCCACTTCTCTTAAAAAAATGAAACTTCATGTGCGTAAAAGTTACATTATATCGTAACTAGTGGTGGTGTAACTTGAAACCGTCCCTTAGTTATCAGACCCTTAACTTAATTTATGTAAGTGATAGAAAGAAGATGAATTTCTTTCAACTGAACATCTTGGCAACAAAAAATTCTACACACAAATAACGCATTGAATTTACGGAACATTCAGTACTTCTTGTAGTTGTTGGATTCTTCTTAGACTTATAAATGTATTATATTTCAGTACACATAGTATCCGAATCAACAACAAGCATGGACGTCCTAAGCGGCGGCGAGAGCGACGCAGGCGACACTTTAAACAGGCGAAACAACAACAGCATCTCATCTACTCTAACGAGCACACTACGGGAGAACGCGAGCGATCTTCCGAACAAACGACGTGGGGTCAGCGACCCGATGTACTGCGTCGCTAAAGAACTACTCATGACTGAAAGGACGTATAAAAGGGATCTGGAGCTTGTCACTGTGGTGAGTCAGCTTTTTATATCTTACTTCTCTTGTTTCTTGTATATTTTTGTTGATATTGACATAGACGAGAGCGTCGGTGGCGTTATTTTCGCCTTAATGGGTCCAACTTGTAAGTGACAGGGCACTATTTTAAATGACTCGCCTTGTGCCGAGCGATATCTTTTATTTTTCTGCGTGGATTCTACTAAATTATGAAATTCATCACTACATGTCGACGAACGGATCTAACCATTTTTAAATTCAAGCGGTAAAATTCTAAAATCAATAGAATCCGCGCAAAACAATCAAAGATATCGTTCGATACGAGGCTAGCGATTAAAAATAGTGCCTCAGGTCTATCAGTTTTTTGTTTAGCATCAGCAATTTTCGCATACTCATAAAAACGCTGACTTAAACCGAATGTAAATACAATTCACTATTGACGCAGCGGACTCTGAATATGGCGCGTACGCAACAACTAATAGCGAACGGGCATGTACGATAATGTATGATTGGTCGAGATATTTCGCGCTATTTAAAAATAAGATTTAAAAACGTAATAAAAATGCGAGCATGGCTATACGGACGTGACATAATTTTGTGACATACGTATCTCAATCCGAACTCTCGTTCAAACGCATAACGTCAGTATAGAATAGTTAGAATTAACTACAGTTGGAAAAGATGACAAAATAATCTAGATTACTACACGCGTGCACTCTGTGCTGTTGCAATAAGAAAATGGGGCAAACTGATGCTCAGACATCTGTATCTTAGCCCCGCTGAAGTATGTATTTCTTTCAGACATGGTCTTCGTCGATATCTGGTCTGAGCCGGCTGGGCGGTGACGTGGTGTCCGCACTGGCCCGAGCCTGCCTCGCGCTGGAGCCGCTGGCTTTGCCGGTTGGCGGGCTGCTTCATAAGCTGGAGAGGTGCCTCGCCAGTAATACACCTGGTAATTGCAGTGAAATACATTTAAATTTAAAAAGTATAATTGAATTTTAAATATTGATTAATTTAAAAAATATGTCAACTGATTTAAAAAATTGCGTTAGATTTATTAATTACAGTTGAATTAAAAGATATTTGAACTAACAAATACATGGCAAAAGATTTCAAAAATTACAATTTAATTTAAAAACCACAATTCATTCAAACAAACAAAATAAGAATGAATATTTTTATGAATTTAAAGGTTTTGTATTCCAGATATCATCTTCTTATGACATATCGTTATTGAATTACAGATAACGAGGACCCTGAGTACAAAAAAATTGCGGAGATTCTATATGAATACATCTCCAATACATTTGAGGTAAAAATCTATTATTTTTAACACGTCGGCTGCCATGAGCATCACCGGTGGGATCAATAAATTTTCATGGGGCGTGGGAGCAATAACCTAGGTGTAGTATGGAGGGCAGCCAACGTGTTAATGGTGCTATATCATATAATATTGCATTTTAAACTTGAATTTACCTTATGTTAATTTTTTTAGGCCTACGAGTCATATACAGATAGTTCCGGCACTCTAGTTGGCGTAGTGGAAAGCGTGAGAAGACGCAATGCAATAGTCGATAAAGAGGTTTGTGTGTTTTTTTTAAATTAAATATATTTTTATACTTAAAAATATATGTAATTTAAAAAGTAGCTATTACGCTACAAAATAGCGGGCATGACCCATGTTTACTATTTTAGTGCAGCACAATGTTTATCTAATAGGGAATATGCATGATTTTTTTTTATCGCATTGATTAATAAAATATGAAAATACCATAGTTGAGATGACAAAAAGTGAAATTAATATTAAAATCTTCCAAGAAATACGGCCGATACACGCATTTAAAACTATTAATTACGCACCGATTAGACAGAGACTGTGACGTCACATGTCACTACGTCCATACAAACTCCGTGTTGAATTTTGTTTTGCTAGAAAGAGATAGACATAAATCTTATATATTTTTTAATTTCATAGTTATTCGAAAAATAGTTTTAGTTTATTACATGAATGAGGATTAATTTTTTTAAATAAAAAAAAATCATTCATATTCCCTATTTAGTAAGATTGTGTTGTTCTTATTCTGCCAAATGAAATGAAACTTATGCGGTAGTGAAATGCTATAGAAGCGTAGTATACACTTGTTTCAAAGGTAATAGCCACTTTCCGCCTTCGTACCTGACGCGGAGTACAGGTAATCACTTAAAGTATTAATCACATTAGTACTTTAGCCAATCACCTAGAAGTAACCGGCAATTCAAACGTCGTTAATATTTTTTTTAGAACTAAAGTTTTTAATTTTTTTTTGTTATGTTGTGGCACAATAATGTTTATTAAAATCGCCGTGTTGCATTTGTGACTATTTAATTAATCGACTATTCATTTCTTGGCTAAGTAAAGCGCTTTGTTCCCGGTTACCATGAATGGAGCTTACTATTAAAAACTCCAAAAACTTCCTCGGTTAAAAGAAAAGCGGTCACGTTGTTTACTGCGATGTTATTACTTTAATTTATCAGTTGAATAATGTTTTGCTGTGAAAATAAATCATCGCCTCACTTTACACGGGGTTTCGCGATCGCAGTGTAGCGCAAAGTACAAGAACATAACATCAAAAAATCAAAAAATGTTTTTTTATAAAACGACTTAATTGTTAGAATATTTGTATACTCATGATCCATCTTATGACTAAGGTCCGTATTACAGAACGCGACTCAGACTCTGATTTATACTTAAGTAGCAGTCGTCTTTTTCATTTTGATAGTGAGAGAAAGAGACAATCAATGCTTAAGTATAGATCAAGACTTGAGTCTCCTTCTGTAATACGAGCCTAAAATGTATGTCAAACGTGACGTCAGGTGGTTTAACAACCACATAATGCTTTGACCACATAATGCTTTGCCTTCTCCAACAGGGATGTAAGGCGTAAGCGCATTTATGATATTTAATTTCAGATAGCATCATTTGACGCCAATGCGCCGCTTCCCCTCGCCTGCTTGCTCCTACGGCCGTTACACCGACTTCTACACTTAGAACGACTAGCAGTTGGTAAGTTACAGAAGCATAAGCAATACCGCAATAGGGATGTTGACATTTTTTTTTATTAATTATCTTAAAAAGGAACTGAATCCAAAACCCAAAACTGAAATAATTTTTGAAAACTATTTAGAAATAAAAAAGTTAGAAGCTATTAAATTTCAATAGAGGGGGAAACTGTCAAACAACGAAAAAGAGATGCACTTACAGTCGTGTGACGTCACCGCCATTTGTTTGCGTAAGTAAAAACGAGATAGCTAGCTCTCCCCACAAACCGAGATAGATAGTCCTTACGATAATATAAATGCCAATAACTTGTTCAATTATAAACCAATTTTAATGCTGTTTTCGGATATTAATATGTTTCTAGCATATTTTTTTGTTTCACATGCAATAATTCATAAAATCAAACACTGTCAACATCCCTATACTAAACAAAAATACTGTTGTAATACCTTATACCAATTTTTACTTTTAAGTGTGTCTCTTTTACTTTCTTTTTGTTTTCGTATTTGTGTGATGTATTGTACCAGTGAATAAAGTTATGTCATATCTAAGCGCAAAGGCATATCATTATTGTTATTGTGTTCCTGTGGGAAAACAGTATGATGGCTGATGGCCGGTCCTTTTGGAAAATTACTTTTGTGTTTATTTTTGTGTCTGTTTGTGGCATTGTAACTCCAAAGTTTAATAGTAGGACTTAAACGAATGGACCGATTTCGATACGATTTTTTTGGTTTGTAAGCTGACGTGATCGAGATGGTTCTTTAATCAAAATTAGCCGTTCAGCCGTCAACAATTTTATTTTTATTTTAGAGTTAGTTTTTCATGTGATTATATTGTAAATCCCAGAGCTAGCCGACGCTAGCAGCAGTAGTACAGCACTGAAGGCGTTGGAGCTGTCTCGTCGGCTGGCGCGGCGGGCCAGCGACCAGCTGCGGCATGTGGAGAACCACGCAGCGCTGTGTCAGCTGCAGCGGGATATACTCGGTTAGTGCCGGATACACATCATGGCATTTTAATATTTGTATTCCCGCAAAATTCTGATTTAATATCTTAATAACAAAAAATAACAAATAAAAAAATATAAATATAATTATATTAAAAAAATCTTACTCGAACTCGATAGTTCGATTCTTCGCACGGTCTTCTCTCTCTCTCTCTCTCTCTCTCTCTCTCCTCTCTCTCTCAAATCACGCACACTCGCTCCGCCGGCAACGCCACACGACGTGATGTAACTATTGGTTTGCAGTTCCGTTCGATTTTTTTTCACATTTCTAATTCTGTCATTATTTGGTTGTTGTAAAAAAATGAATCCAAAAACAATTCTTCAATCGACACAACGTTATTTTTTTGCAGGAGTACAATTATTTAAATTTCAGCATGTATACAGCGTGTTTCATAAATACCCAATAAAAAGATAATCCATAATTAATACAAATATTGTTAATGCGCAGCTCTATCGCATTAAAAATAGTTGTTATTTAAAAAAATCAAAATAATTCAAAGTCATTCTGTAGAGTCTGGCCAACGAAAGCTGTCCACGAGAAATTAGTCTTCTGAAAACACTGAGTAAATACTGAATAAACGGAGTTAGAAAAGAAAAAAATCGAATCAAATTAGTAGAAAATAAAATAGTATTAACTCCATTTATTCAGTATATATTCAGTGTTTTCAGAGGACGAATTTTTAATTTGTCGCCTTTTCTCGTGGACAGCTTTTATTGGCCAGACTAAATTTCAATTTCTTTGACAAAAAATAACAAGTCGACCAGTGACAGTCTTCCAATCTATACTAATATTATAAAGAGGAAAGATTTGTTTGTTTTTTTGCATTGAATTGGCTCCGAAACTGGACTGATTTCAAAAATTCTTTCACTATTAGAATGCTACATTATCCCTGAGTGACATACGCTTATTAATTTTCCCGATTCTAGTTCCGGGCGGAATCTTCTTATATATATAAAAGAAAGTCGTGTTTGTTACAACACTTATAACTCAAGATCGGCTGGACTGATTTTGATCAAATTTGGTATGGAGGTAGCTGATACCCTGGATTAACACATAGGCTACATAATTTTCCGAAATTCCCACGGGAACGAAGTCCCGGGCGTAAAGCTAGTTCTAGCTAAAAATTGGTCATGTGAGGCATGTTATCCCTTCAATATGTATTTATAATTGCAGGTTATGATAAGTTGTTAGTAGCGGAGCGAGAGTTTGTCCGTCTCGGCTGTGTGTACAAGCACTCCACCAGAGGAATGCAACAGAGGATGCTATTCTTGGTTAGTATCTAGTGACAATGATTAATAATTAAGTAAATGTCATAATAAATAGTCCTTTTACACCTTTTGGCGTTTGATTAATTATTAAATAAAATCTATGACAGACTTCGATATTGAGCAAAAAAAAACACCAAAAAATCAATCTCGCGCTTTGACATCATTTCTTTCAGCTATTGAGTTCGTACATATAACGAATGGATCGCTCTTAACCACAATCTAGCCCAGGGGCGAAGATGTGGTCGAGGATGTAACAAGCTCATCCAGAAGATGCCTATTCACTCGAACTTTAATTTGTATTTGTAATATGTAGAGTATTGTGTATGTGTCTGATTGTGCATTTTTTTTTTTAAATCTATATTATTCAGTTCACAGACGTACTGCTAGTGACATCCAAGTCTGGCAGCTCCCAGTTTCGCGCGCACGCCGCCTTACCGCTGCACTCTATACAAGTCAAGCCTACCGAACTGCCACACTCCTTTACTATCACAGGTATTTACCCAATTTCTAAGTATAATGTGATATATTTTAAAACAAGAAAAAAACTTAATTAGGACTGATTCATGCCTTAATCATTTCGATTATAAAAACTTTTAGCTGCCACATTGTTAAAACATAGAAACTACTTAAATTTCTCCAGAATTCTATAGCTCTGACGGCAAATTACGCAAGTGGAGCGCATGGAGCGTTCGTGAGCGAGCGCGCCACGGCGACTCCTTAATTTTGCTCCTTCGAGCCGGATTTTATGGAATAGTTATTTAAGTCCTCTTTCGCCTGAGATACATGAGATGCTCTGCCTACCCCGTTAGGGATTATGGGCGTGAGCGTATTTAATGCGTTTTATGAAACGTTGAAACTGTGGCAGGCGAAGACGTGAACATCCTCGTGAGTGCGAGCACCGACCAAGAGTTCTGCGGCTGGATACACTCGCTGGACATCGCGATTGAAAACGCGAAGGAGCGCCCTCTGGAGGTCGACGCGGAACTTACGCCTTACGAACAAGATCCAGGTGAGGAAAGGACATTGTGATGTTCAGGGAGCGGAATCTAATAGCAAAACAATTGAAATGTAATAAAGATGGGACATTGTTTTGAATCGACTTTTCCAAGCTATCGATACTTTAGTACTTTTATTCAACTTAGAATTTTTTTATTCTACTTTGAATTTCTAAGTTTTTGAACGATTTTTGTCGACTTTCTATAGGAATTATGATCCTGAAGAGTTTGTAAATGAAGTGGGCTTGTTTTATTATAATATTATGGTCACGGCAGCACAACTTCATCTGAATAATAAATAAATTTGTATAATAATGAATAATAAATAAATTTGTATAATAATGAATAATAAATAAATTTGATGTTTGATTTTTTGAAACATTTACCATAGGATCGAAAAGCGTCGAAAAGCGCGTAATCCACACGGGCGAAGTCGCAAACGGAAAACAAGTGTTCATAAAGCACAACTCCACTTAGTTATCGATAGTCTGTTTAGTCGATAAAAAGCAATGCCCCATCTCTATTACATTTCAATTGTTTTGCTATTAGATTCCGCTCCCTGGTGATGATAATACGGTAGATGACTGATATTTAATATTATATATTTATTAAAATAATATATAAATATACAGTGGGGACGTATATGGGCTGGTAAAAAAAAAACTTCAGCCTAGCAACATCTCTTTCTTACTAATAATTTTCTATGGAATTTATAAGGCGGTACTTAGCTGTGCTAAGTTATCATTTTGTATTTCTCTCTCTGTTTTAACGTTCTTTCTTATATTTAACTAGCTTTCTGGGAATTTGGGAAAATTATGTAGCCTATGTGTTAATTCAGAGTGTTAGCTACCTTCACAACAAATTTTATCAAAATTGGTAAAGCCGTGTGAGCGTGAAGGAGTAACAAGCATCCATACATACAAATTTTCGCGCTTATAATATTAGTAAGGATTAGTCAGGAAGATATTAACGGGTCACGTATAAAATCAAAGCTATACGCTGTCCACGTGAATAAGTTTTAAAACAGTTTTTAGTTCAACCTAATTACAACCCACCTGGTAATTAATTTCGAAACACCAAGAAAATTCATTTTCGAAAGACGAGCGGTCCACCAACCCGCATTGGGCCAGCGTGGTGGACTATGGCCTAAATCCCCTTCGTGTTTTGAAGGGAGGCCCTAGCCCCTTGGTGGGGACGTATATGGGCTGGTAAAAAAATCTTAAGTTTAGCTGGGTAAAATCATAAAGTTATGTTTTCACCTACTACAAAACATTAAGTAAGAACAAAATATTATTCTTTGTCATATTTGACTACTATTGTAATTATGAAAGTTATAATGTTGGAATTGTAGGGTATTCAGAAATAGTAATGTATAAGTGTAACTACATTCTGTATAAATACCAATAAAGTCAAAAAAAACGAGCTCACGTCTCAAGTGAACTGTTATTTACCTAGACTTTTTTTGCGCCGACCCGATATCTAGGTGGTGTATTGTTTATTGTGTTTAAGATGTGTTTATTAAACGTAGGAGTATCGTCAAGTTCGAGCAGCCTGTCGGGCGGCGCGGGCGGCGGCGCGCTCACGCACGTGTGCTGGCACCGCGTGACGTCACTCTCCAGGGACCATCTGCATCTCGCCATGAGGGTATGTACGCTTTATCTGTACCCTCTATTTTTATAAATCACATTATTTTTATTTGCAGGATATGAATATAAAGATGGGCCTATTTAAAAAGGTATCTGGTAAAAAAATACTTCGTTCCCGAAGGAATTCGGGAAAATTATAAATAAATTGACGTCTTTTTTGTTTAATCCCTGGGCTAGATAGGGAGGGGTTAAGAACACACCCATTATCTATTTTAACAAAATTATTCCTTTCGGAAAAGAAGAGAATCTATCAAAGAAACGACAATTTATTGTTTATTGCTCAGGCAAAGGAATATTTCACAAAAAGCCGTCAACTTTAAAAAATGTACTTAATTAAAAATCTGACTAGTATTTAATGACCTTTAATTATTAGATACTAGCTATACAATAATATTCCAATACAAATAAAGAACTCTTCTAGTATGAATATGTTTAAGAACAAGTTACTGGCACTTCTTATAGATAAGGCGTACTACAAAATTGATGAGTTTATTTGTGACAACTTTTAATATTTTAATTATTTGACATTTTACATTGCTTTGACATTTAATTGATTGACATTTTAAATTATTATTTTATTTGGTAACTTGTTTTATTTTCCATTAATTTCTTTCTTTTGACATGTTATTTATTAATTTTGTTTTGACATTTTATTTTATTTTTATGCTTTTTATTGTGGTTTGACATTTAATTTTACTGTACTTATAATTTTTAACTGTTCACTAATTTTTAATTTTATTGTTAAGAAATATTTGCATGCCAGGCAGTGGCCGAATATGACAGAACCACATTTTAAAATAAGCCCATCTTTGTACTCATATTCAGCAAATAAATTATTTGATTTGATTTGACTAGCTTTCCGCCCGCGGTTCCACCCGCGTCCTAATTTTAAAAGAAAATAAAAAGTATCCTATAAACCTCACGGAGCCCGAGACCTTTCCAACGAATGCAAAACTGTGGAAATCGGTTCGTGCGTTCTGGAGTTATAGCGTCAGGAAGGAAAACCCGACTTATTTTTATATAGTAGACTAGCTTTCCGCCCGCGGCTCCGCCCGCGTCCTAATTTTTTCAAAAATAAAAAGTATCCTATAAACCTCACGGAGCCCGAGACCTTTCCAACGAATGCAAAACTGTGGAAATCGGTTCGTGCGTTCTGGAGTTATAGCGTCAGGAAGGAAAACCCGACTTATTTTTATATAGTAGACTAGCTTTCCGCCCGCGGCTCCGCCCGCGTCCTAATTTTTTCAAAAATAAAAAGTATCCTATAAACCTCACGGAGCCCGAGACCTTTCCAACGAATGCAAAACTGTGGAAATCGGTTCGTGCGTTCTGGAGTTATAGCGTCAGGAAGGAAAACCCGACTTATTTTTATATAGTAGACTAGCTTTCCGCCCGCGGCTCCGCCCGCGTCCTAATTTTTTCAAAAATAAAAAGTATCCTATAAACCTCACGGAGCCCGAGACCTTTCCAACGAATGCAAAATCGTGGAAATCGGTTCGTGCGTTCTGGAGTTATAGCGTCAGGAAGGAAAACCAGACTTATTTTTATATAGTAGACTAGCTTTCCGCCCGCGGCTCCGCCCGCGTCCTAATTTTTTTATAATAAAAAGTATCCTATAAACCTCACGGAGCCCGAGACCTTTCCAACGAATGCAAAATCGTGGAAATCGGTTCGTGCGTTCTGGAGTTATAGCGTCAGGAAGGAAAACCAGACTTATTTTTATATAGTAGACTAGCTTTCCGCCCGCGGCTCCGCCCGCGTCCTAATTTTTTCAAAAATAAAAAGTATCCTATAAACCTCACGGAGCCCGAGACCTTTCCAACGAATGCAAAACTGTGGAAATCGGTTCGTGCGTTCTGGAGTTATAGCGTCAGGAAGGAAAACCCGACTTATTTTTATATAGTAGACTAGCTTTCCGCCCGCGGCTCCGCCCGCGTCCTAATTTTTTCAAAAATAAAAAGTATCCTATAAACCTCACGGAGCCCGAGACCTTTCCAACGAATGCAAAATCGTAGAAATCGGTTCGTGCGTTCTGGAGTTATAGCGTCAGGAAGGAAAACCCGACTTATTTTTATATATTATAGATAAACACATCACGTTCCCCATTTTCGTTGACGTAGACGCAGCTATCCGGCTACCTGCTCCGCAAGTTCAAGAACTCGCACGGCTGGCAGAAGCTGTGGGTGGTGTTCGCAGCCTTCACGCTATTCTTCTATAAGAGCTGGCAGGACGAACAGCCGCTCGCATCACTGCCGCTTTTAGGGTAAGTAGTACCACGTTTCTAAGGTCCGTATTACAGAAAGAGACTCAGTGTTGATCTATACTTAAGGGACCATCCATAAATTACGTCACACTTTAAGGGGTGGGGAGGGGGTCGACAAAGTGTGACATTGTGTGACAAGGGGGTGGGAGAGGTCATAAGTTTCGTGACGTAACATTTCAAAATGTGTTATGAGTTTCAAAACGTGTTAACTATTAACGGCAAACTTAACCTCGTTGAGAAAAACGTTTTTATTTTGGTTGAGACAATGAGTTTTGAGTTCTCAAAAAAAAGTAATATCTATTAAGTACTGCTTTTATTAGAAAATTACAAAAAATTAAAAATATGTAAGATATGTGACGTCACGCTAGGGAAATGTCACCAGCTGTGACAAGGAGGGGGAGGGGGTCAAAAAATCATGAAATTCGTGTGACGTAATTTATGGATGGCCCCTAAGTATTGATTGTCCCTTTCTCTCACTATCAAACCGACGGTTCGGGACTGTCGAGTCTGAGTCGTGTTCTGTAATACGCGTTCTGACTTTAAGGCAGGATAGCTCAGTGGTATCGGATACTCAGTTACTCAACAAACAAAAATCTTGATAAGAATCCGTTACAATTAGTTAGAAAATTACATAATAAGTACATATTTATTAGTTATGCGGTGGGCCCGCCGGCGGAGAGCGACGCCATCAACAAGGACTTCGTGTTCAAGCTGCAGTTCAAAAACCACGTGTACTTCTTCAGAGCTGACACCGCGTTCACATATCACAGGTAATGTTACCATACGCTATGCCTTTTCTGAAAGAAATTACTATATTAGCAGTAAGGTCGCTACTTGAACCTATTTTGTTTCTTAGCTATGTTGAGTGTGGCGACCAGTGTTCTTCGAGTATATTTTATTTGTGGTTTTGCGTCGCCTTTGCTGTGTAAGAAATAAAATATAGTGTTTATGTGGTAACTTTTCCATAAATCTCTATACCACTACCGACCGGCCTCGGCTTTGCATACGTGGTATGAGCTCATATTATACATATAAATAAAACCTTTAAAAAAACGAAGAGTCTCGAGAGCGAAAGATGACAAGCATCAGTTATTTGATCCTATTTTTCGTATGTACTTTATTCCTATAATTAATTTTATTAATATGTGTTTCTTTCTCGTATGTGGTATAAAGTATGAACATGACAATCCCTCTTAACTAGTCATTAAGAATATTTATCTCTTTCCCAACAGATGGACTGAGGTGTTACAAACAGCGATGGTGCATCATTCATCACAATTAACTTAAGAATATGTGTTACAAATTGATCATAAACATGTCAAATAACCGCAACATATCGGTGCCATAAACTTTCCATTGACTTTTTAAATATATTTTTGAAAATAAATACTTGAATCAAAAGTGATCGAAGCAATAATCTTGCCTATTGTTACAAAGTTAAATTTATCTTTTTGGTGGACTGGATGACTGTAAACACCACTTTTCCCTAGCCATTCGTATTTTTACTCACTTTTTTACAGTGTATGAGTAGGTACCTATCACTTACCCTTGCTGTACTTGGTAAATAAATATAGGTAGAAACATTTCGGAGCGATCAGGTTTTGAACTCAGACCTTTGGCTTCTATCCTGCCTGCTCGATCTCCCTCATTTTTATTATTCTAAGAGCTTTAGCAGTAGCGCTTTCTAAGACGACGATCGGGGTTTATACCCGAGAAAAACTTGTATCTTTTCTTCTATTTACATACATAAATCACGCCTATAATTCCTAACGGGGTAGGCAGAGCATCAGTGGTTCTAGTGAACTACTTGATGCCACGTTTGACACAATTTTTTTTACAGTGTAACCAATGTTAGTGGTCCAGTCCACTAAATAGTATATTTTATTAATTGGTTGTTTTCATTAGACATAAGTTTAGCTCACAATTGAGACTTGAATGGAAACATGTAGTATTTTCGAATACTGTGCCTTTATTATTTTAAGCCTAAACGGGACCTAAGTATAGTATATATTTATTTTTGTGATAAAGTATTAGACATATTTTCTGCGCGCTTTAAGTATTAAAAGATTATTATTAAAATCAGTGATATCTATTATATACCCAGCTGCTTTTCTTACATATATAAAATGGGTATTGTATTTTCGATGAAGCTCTGCTTTAATAGCTACAGTTTAATAATTTAAACACCTTTCAGTCCAAATCGTTTATTAAGATGTTTCAATATAGTTTTTTGTATCCTATTTCGCCTCATATTTTACTCTCATTCAAATAAGTGATTTTATAATCCCAAGTGCGCGCAGAGACCAAATGTGGTAGTTCAAATCAAAAGGGAATTTATGGAATCTTGTTTATCGTTAAACTTGCGTGTATGTTTCGCGTAAACATATCATCAGTAGGCATTCGATGAGGCGATTGTACACGGCTATGCTACATTTAAGCGAGGGTCGTCGCCTCCTAGGAATCAATATTTTATCGAAAATAAGGTCATCCGGTGAAGTTGCATAAATGTATTATCTATTATCTAAGTTTAAATGTTGTAATCTTTTTCTTCTATCGTGTCAATGGCAAAATCTTTTTTTTTGGCCTAAATCTTTTACCGCGCTGTCGGTTGCGGCCATTAGATCCCAAGTTCGGGCACGAAGAACATGAGGTCAAATGTTATATTGTTTTATCGGGTTTACTATACCTACTCACACCGGAGGCCCGAGCTGTCAGTAAAACCTCACCTGAAACGATTATTATCTTGGGTTCGGCCAACTTTAGTTCGGAACCAGTTTTAAGACTTCCAAATCGGTCACAAGAATTCAAAACTAGGCGGGAAATTACCCGAAAGCGGGACAAACGGCGCGGGCAGTGAGTTTTTGCTCTATAGATCAAAATCAATGTTGTAGTTGGTTTTATCAACAGGTGTATTTTCTAATCAATTAATTAGTGTGAAGTTAAAACGATACATATATTCGTGAATAGGTGATATAATTTTTTGAGATATTTTACAAAACTTCGTCTACCCATCTCGAAAACTGGTTATCACGGTGAGGTCCCTTTTGATTTAAACCACTGCAAAAAGTTGGTTTAAGAGAAACAGTGTTGTAAATCGTCACACATTTAGTTTTAAGTCCTTTATAAAAGGAATTTAGAAGTAATACGATAGGACCAATACAAGAAAGTAACAATGTGATTTAACCAATACAAACACCTTTTCGATCAATGCATACTATGTTTTCTGTACACAAGGTACATATTTTCTTATGAACACATAAAACGTGCACCTTATATTCTGATCCGAATAGGGTCGTGAATAAGTAAGACTCAAGATAAAGTTGGACAGTGCTAAGCTAATTATCAAAATATTCCAGCTAAAAACGAATATAGTTCTCAGTGTTTTGATGAACTATGCAAAACTATTAAGATATCTTAACTAAATAAGTTTTCTCGAATATGTTTCAATCACTTTCATTTATATTTTTACTCCAATTAATGATTTTATTCTAGCTATTTATATTTGTACGGACGGTTTTTTTACAAACTTAGCTCCATTTACCTTAATAAATTAAGTTTTACCAAGCTACCTTTACCAGCTTACTAAAAATAGGTAGGACTAGGCATCCGTTTATTTATTTTAATTAAAAACGGTGTTGTATTTCTTGTGTACTGTTCAAGTTAGTTGTTACGACTGTGCTATATGGGTGTGACAATTCCAAAGCTAATATAGTAGATAAATTAATTTATAAAATTTGTTAAAATTTACAATCATTTATGATATTAATTATATTTTGAAAACATTGGAAAATAAGTTATAGATGAAAAGCATAATAAATATATTCAAAACTAATTTGATTGTTTATTTTCTGTAGCTCTATTCACTCTATCTATTAAAAAAAAACGCATCAAAATCCGTTGCGTAGTTTTAAAGATCTTAGCATACGTAGGGACAGACAGACAGACAGCGGGAAGCGACTTTGTTTTATATATGTAGTTTCATGAGTCTTTTTCCCGGTTTACAAAAGCATTTTGTTTTTAAATTGTATTTTGAGACTTAAATCATTATTCTAACAAATAATGGTTCGACAGCTTGTTATAGGTGATTTAATAAATTCAACAACTAAGATTTATAATTTTAATAATAGATTGACACTTTAATAATATACACTGATATGACTAAAGTACAAGTAATAATTTATAAAAATAATATAGTAGAGACAAAATTCAAATCTCATAAAATTGAAAATGACTTAATTTACTATTTACAAAATTCATAATACTTAAATTAAGTACGATTTTACGTAAAAATGCATTTGAGATCATTAACCTTTGGCTGTTTTAAGTTGGCTTAACTAGTCAGATCTCTCGGTTTACCATCTTGTTATTACGTATAATACAAATACGTCAACCCTTATAATTCGACCTTCACTTCAGCGCTTTGGTCCCTTCCCACTTGACTAGTTTGAGTAGTTTATTTAGAGTTAGAGCATCTATTCTGTAAGGCTACGCTACGACCGATACTTTTAGCTAACTGTCACTATCATCGGTGTAGTGCAAGAAAGAGATGTACTGCTATCCGATGCTTTGGAGTATCGGTTGTAAACTTTCAAAATAAAATCTAGAATTTGTTTAGAAAAAATAATCTCGAATTACGATGCATACTTAGCTAGCTAAACTTACGCAGCTATAGTTACTTAGCTTGTTAAAACTTTGTCTCAGGTAAATATAATTATTATACATGGAAGTTTAGCTAGCTTAGTTAACAATTTAATCTTATTTTTCCTCGTATCTTTATTGGTTTATTAAGTCGATTCGTGTCCTATCATTCAATCATCGTAAAATTAATTGAACATTGAATTGACAACTACGTTTTTACTACATTCATTTTATACATTTCTTACACTTAGGTATAGTTTTAATAAATAGTTCTTTATTTACTTATATTGAAAATACTTTAACGATTAGATATTTTATATACAAAAACATCTCCCTTTGGAAGACTTCAAACTTTAATAGCGTTTCACTTTTCATTCCCCTTAAGAAAATTATAATAATAAATATATTTTCTACAATATTTTAAATGATTAATATTTGTGCTATATATAATTCAATATATTGTCTAGATATAAACGTTTACTTTTGTGCAGAATAAAATCACTTAATCCCATTCTGAAATACTAGCAGGCGTCCTCAGTTATTTTGTCAACCTTTAACTATTGACAAAAGTTTTCTATTTGTTATGTTATGATTAATTATGTAAATACGGTACTTAAGACATTAGATATCAAAAAATGCATTTGATAAAATAAATTAAATGCTAATATGTTTTAATAGCTGTTTTCATATCTTATGTAGAAGCATACAAAAATAAATATTAGCATTATAAAAAAATACATTCAAGGGTAATATTTACAAGATGTGGATATCAAGTTTGTCATTTAAGACATGGCACGTAATTTCAATCGTTTCAATATTTTTTATTTACATTACTTTCGCTCAGACTCCTTCACTGTGATAGGCCATTTAACGAAGGAAAAATAGTGGAAATAATTCGTGTAAAAGCGATTTTTGGCATAGTTGTAGGAAATGGTGTCTGAAGCAACATACTTAAAGTCCTAATGGATAGGGGTAGAACTAACGGGTAGGGGGGGGGGGTTTCTTAAATAACTCGTAAACAGTGGCTCATAGCAAAAAAATTATTTTACTCAAGTAATCTACATAACATTCTCTACGAAAAGGTTTTGAAACTTTCCTATTTCCTACAACTATGCCAAAAATCGCTTTTACACGAATTATTTTCCCTATTTGGCAGTAGTTGGTTTTCGTTGATTGCAAACATTGTAAAATAAAATATCTTTGGCTAGTTGAAGAAGAGTACCTGTGGTAGTTTTTAAATAAAAGAACTGAAATGAAGTGAGCAAGTTGATAACAATAACTTCATTGAAATTTTTTAAAAATTGTCTATTAAATATCGGTATACGTGTTTCAAAAATACCCATTATAAAGAAAATCCAAAATAAATAAATAAAATGATTAATGCGCAGCTCTATTTCAAATATGTCATGGTAATTATATCAAACTTTCATTTTGAAAGCTTTTTGAAAGATTTTAAACCTGCATGGTTTTACTAGAGGCTGATTACTCGAGTTGAATTTAATTTTGGATTATCTTTGTAAGTATTGGATTTTTTGAAACTCTTTGTTTAACAGGTTATTTTTTGTCAAACGGGTGGGTAAATATTAGTTTGTATTTTGATATTTTTCTTATTTCTGATCTGGAGTTAAGGCCTGAGCAGGCGACGTACACGACAGCTTATCAGCGTTGCCCTTCATACGGTTACTGAATAAGTAACCCTATGTTTTCTATACAATCATCGGCGTTCTTGACCACCCCAAAAAACAGCGAATGGCTTTTACAGCAGAGCTATTACTTTTTAATTTATCGTGTAGCTTATAGTTTTCTCTTAATACATTGGGGATTAAAATTTGTCACGTCAAGCTCAAGAGCTCGTGAAGCTTGACACTTCGCACCGTTCTTATTTAGTATTCTGGAGTGAGTTTCCTATCTAAATACCGATAGGAAACTCACTCCAGTGACATTGCTCGTGCTGTATACAGTAATAATTTATACGGTAATTTAATTTTGCTAATATTTATACACATTGGTAACTGTACTAGGTTTGCAAATGATTTCCACCTCCTGTTTAAACTAGAAAACCTGTAATTGGCTTTACAATTAGACCTAAGCTAGCTATTAATTTTACATGTCTTGTAATTAAGCTGTTGGTCTTGTACAATAAATAAAATAAGAATAAATAAGAAATAAGAGTAACAGGGTAAAATATCACTGTAACTGTTTAGCTTAAACTGTTCTTAAGTGTACGTCGACTGTTCGACCTTTTAGCATTTTTACTTATTTTGACGCTTCCTAGCTTCTAAAGACTAAAGCTTACATTTTAGTAGTAACCATATCACCGTTCTCCTTGGGCTGTGTTTCTTCTTTCTTCTTCTGGTCTCTGCTTCTGCTTCGGAAAAAGGAACCAGTGGTCACTGAGCGGAATCTGAAGGAGCCTGGAGCACCGTTGCTGATCGAGGTTCTTGATCCTGTTTTTTTTAAATTTATTATTAAATATATTTCCATTCAGAGTTGAATATATCTTTATAGCCCGCGAAAACTAGAGAAATTAGTGTCAGAAAGCGAATTAAAACATGTCGTTCCAGAATTTTCAGGATTGTGTAGAGGGAGATCCTCTGAACATTGTCTAGTAAAGTCCCATCGATTTTAGGTGCCGCTAGGGGTAGCAGGGAGGAATAAAGGTCCCTTTTTTCAGTTTATTGCTCATAACTTGAAAACGGTCTACTTTAGGGACTATATTTCCAGGTATGAATTAAATTTCTCATGTTGTTGAGGGAGACCCGTGCCCCAGCAGTGGGGACGTATATGAGCTGATGAAGAAATTTCTCACAACTTCGTCATACACATAATTTCTCTAAAACGCACACTTTTCATGTTACACGATATTCAAAGTTTGTAAATTTGTGTCATGTGTATGTTACACAAAAACGAACGTTTACCATGAAATCTCCAAAACTACTTGGTTAATAAAGATTGAATTTGGCAAGGGGACCTCCCTCTAAACAATCCTGAAACTTTTGGAACTACACGATTTAATTCGTCAATTTTTCCAGTTTTCGCGGGCTATTAGGTTTTTTAATCGTTACATGAAAAAAAAACTTTTTTCTTTTTCAGAAAAAAAAAACCTAGTAGAGTGCTATCGCTTTGTAATATAAGAAATCTGATTAGATAATGTAAAATGTAAAGCTTTTTCTTTTTAACTAATTATTTCATTTTATACGTTGGTACTTTAACAATGTTTTTGCCAAATGATGCGACTCAGCTCAATAAAGATATGTAAGTACTTACTTAAATTCCTTGTAATAATATTTTTTTTATTAATTTCAAGTCTCATAATGATAAATCTTTAGATGTTACCTTGATTAGGCTCCTCCTTAATCTTCGGCGACCGATCCCTCGGCCGAGTCCTATAAGAGAAGCTGGCAGCCTTCAGCCTCGCTCCGATGCCCAACTTAGGCGGGTGCTCCGGTAGCTGAGGTATACCCCCGTGGGGGGTGGTGGGGGTGTGCGGGGCCGACATGGAGCCCAGCACGGAGGGCGCCATGTCGGGCCGGCGGACCACCATGCTGGCGGCGTGCGGCCTGATGCCCAGCTCTAGGTCTTGGCTGGTGGAAGACGGTGGGGTGAGTCCGTTTCATTTGTTTATTTTTTATTTATCTAGTAGATCACCAACAAGTTGCACACCAATAAATTAAGTAGCACAAACTTACAAAAAATGGCTTTATTGGTAACCCACTTATAGGTTTATGCATTTATTAATTCGCTTTTTGCTAATAGTTATCCTGTTATACTAGCTGTTCACCAGCTTCACTTTTATACAAGAGACGCCGCGCCATCTTTTACAGATTTTTTGAACTTATTATTTTCTCCCACCAACTCGCATTGGGCAGATAAAAAAAACTTACCAAAAATTTACCAAAGCCCTCCCAACTTTTGAATTTCATCATTAGAGCCGTTTCAAACCCTTTAAGATGACTGGTGTCTGTGCATGAATTACTGTTGTTGATGTCTCATCGTGATATAGGCAGGGAACCAGATGGGTGAGACGAAAAATGCAATTTATCACGAGCGTTTCCCTGCTTCGGAAGGCACGTGAAGCTGCCGGTCTCAGCTGTTGTCGATTGACTACAGTAGTTTAATAAAATCATAAGTTAAAAACTCTGACACCGGGGTTAGTCAAGTACGCCACATACTTGATTATACCTACAAGATAAGAAACAAAGAGATGTCCAATCGATTTTAGCCATAGCGTCTCAATAGGTAAATGTGTAAAATTAAAGTGACTGACCTTATCTCATGACGTCTCCTCGGATGGCGCCGTAGCTCAGCAGACCGATGTCGAGATGGCATAGCGCTGTGCACACTGCCCCCACGTTTTGCTGAAAATGTAATACGACTAATTAACACAGGCTGTTACCATATAATTTTGGAACTTATCACTTTATGCAATTTAGTACAGAGATTGTTGGTCCAAACTTCATTTAAAAAATATCTTAACAGATTAGTTTTAAAATGAACCAAACACACTCTTTTAAATTATAAACCGTTAAAATGTGGTAATTCTTGACGCCTGCGCTAGCTCGAAGCCTCAGAACAAGTGAGATTGGCATTAGATATTTTTTACTGGTTTGGACTCACGGTCTATTTGAAACAAAAGTTTTTGGGAAAAGCTGTTTTGTCTTCTCGGATTTGTGTTGGTTTGTAGCACATCAGGCTATACAATCATGTTGACTTTGACGTCGTCCTAATCTTGTTTGTAATAGAGCGCCAGCTCTCGTAGTACAAATGTGTAACCTAACATTCTGCTGTCTGTACTCTTAAGTATAGATACTGTCTAGAGAACTGATATAAGTACTATGTATATGGGGGTCACTTTAAATTAGTAAGTGAAACTTTAAGGGAACATTCGCCTCATGCAAAAGATTTTTTCCCAAGGAACCTATACGAAATTCTAAAAAAAATACTAAGGTCAATCCGCTGATTGTACAAGTTGTATGGAGAGGCAAATTTCGACCTATGTTCCTTGTGAAAAGTTATTTAGTTACGTAGGCTGATTACATCTTTAATTTCGCTGAATTCTCAAAAAAAAAAACTTCCTATACAAAGGCAATTCAGCTGATAGCACAAGTTGTACGAAGAGACGGAAATAGTTTTATATGTTCCTTGTGAAAATTTTTTCAATTTCACTGATAGATTCACGTTCCAATTTTCGCCAACAAATCCAAAGCCACCGAACAAAAAAATTGCTGGCTAAAGTAGGCAACTGACGTTGCGAGTAGTTGCCGTCGAGCGGGTCCGCTTCCGCGCCTGCAGCATGACTCTTCTTCTTCTTATCGTGTAGGTATATTCAAGTGTGTGGCTAACTGATATACTATAATATGTATATGGGTTCAGTTTAAATTAGTAAGCGAAACTTTAGCGACCGATTATTCTCATAAAACTGAAAAACTTTCCCCAAGGAACCTATACGAAATTCTCAAAAAAAATGTCGATTCCCCATACATCGACTTCCTTGTGGGAAGTTGTTTAGTTTTGTCTAATTTCAAATTTTCGCCACAGTCACCATATAAACAAGCGCTCGTAGTCCAGTGGCGCTGGCTGATCCCAACCGATCAGTGAGGTTAACACACAGAGAGGTACAAAAAGGCATGGAACCTGATGGGTGACCAAAGTGGCAATTTATCACGTGCGTTTCCGTGCTTCGGAGATTTACTACAGGCCATTTGGCAGATTGAAAACTGACACCAGGTTTCGTCACACACTTGAGTGTACCTACACGATAAGAAGAATAACCATATAAAAACATTTTGCTTGCCGGCTAAAGTAGGCAACTGACGTTGCGAGTTGTTGCCGTCGAGCGGGTGCGTATAGATCCGCTTCCGCGCCTGCAGCATGGTGTAGACGACGGCGGCCAGCGAGCGCGGCGCGGGCCCGGGCGGCGGCCCCCCGCGCCCCTCCGCGCCCCGCTGCCGCAACACCCACCACGTCTCCATGCGGCCCTTGCCCTTCACTTCCACTTCGCCGCGGGATTCCAGCACGTAGCCGCGACGTTCCAACAGCTGGACAGGTTATATGTGACTGTTTTTAGTATAATAATTTTCCAGGTTAAAAACGTACGAGTCACCGACTTCAATTTTAATCCCAACAACAGTTCGCACAAAGTAGATAGATAACTAGTATTTTTTGCAGACTACAATGCCTATTAACAGATAACCACAAACGAAAATGTCACTCATTTATTAAGATGATGTTCTGGTTTGTAGTATTTTTTGTTTTTGTTGATTTTTTTAAAGCGCTTAATCATTTTCGATAAATGATTAAGCGCTTCGAACAAAAAAAGAATTTTGAAAATCGGTCTATAGTTGGCGGAGAAATCGGTGAACATACATTAAAAAAATACATACAGTCGAATATAGAACCTCCTCCTTTTTTGAAGTCGGTTAAAGGTACAACTTTCGGGGTAGTCAATAAGAGCTATTCACAATAGCTCATCACATTAATTGTGAACCTTAACGACTGTCCCGAAAATTGTACCTTTCCATTTTCAGTCACATATTTTTATATATATAGTACCAAATTGAAAGGTCAGTGACGACAATCACTAACAGTTTCATGTGATACAACAAAAGGAGAACGCTTAGCTGGAAATGACTTAGCTGAACTGAACTTTTGCATGAAACGTGAGAATTGCTTTTCTTGTGACTTCTGAATCGGTTTCATTGATAAAGTTGTTGATATGTGACTGTGAAAATAGAAAGATATATTTTTAAGCTATTGCATAGCTTCTATCGCGGGCCTTGAGCGAGAGGACCGAATCCAGAAATTCCGTAACGAAAAAAAAACCTAACGCTCCCCACTCCGACGGGCACGGAGGTGTGGCTTGAAGGCCGTGCATCGTCTAACGTCGTTTCAGTTCGGCAGTCTTCGACACGGTGTTTGTGTGCGTGCAACAATAATAATATAATAATAATAATAATTAAGTATTATTATTATTACTGCATAAATAAAAATAAAAAATAATTATAATTGCATAAGTTGATACAAAATGCTATGCAATAGCTTTACCGCGGCAGTCCCCGAGTGCCACACGTCTATTTTTTAAGGTTTAAATGATTGTTACTAGTTTTTATTCAACCTTCCCTGGTATATACCGTAGTAATAGTTGCATTGGTGAGACGCGAGAGTTTTGCTGTATCGTGGGCGAAAGGCAGACAACGTATCACCACTATACTCATGTTGCATCTTATGACCCTCGAAATGTATGTCAAATGTGATGCTCTGCCTACCCCGACAGTACGGTCAGTATTACAGAACGCGACTCAGACTCTGATCTATACTTAAGTAGCAGTCGTTTTTGTTATAATAAATAAATAATAAATGTTTTTATTTCTTCTAGACAATGGTTTTCTTAAAACTAGTTGCCGGTGCAACCTGGTAGGCTTATCGCCTGTGTTAGGCTGCACCGCTCTAATCTTATGCTATCTTAACTATCTTAAGGTATCTTAAATAGTTGTGGGTGTTTGCACGTGCGTGTGTGTGTGTGTGTGTATGAAAGAGTGTGTGTGTTATGTGAGGGTAGATGTGTTTGCGAACGAATGTATACATAAATGTGTGTGTATGATTCTAAATAATGTGTATAATATGTAATTTGATAATTTTGATAGTGAGAGAAAGAATCAGTCAATACTTAAGTATAGATAAAGACTTGAGTCTCCTTCTGTGTTGTTGTGGGCCTTAGTTTATGTTGTTAGCTTCGAGTTGCGAGACTGACCTGTTTGGTGTATTTAGTGACCTGTATCCTCCCCATGGCGCCTGTACTCTCCATCCTGGAGGCCTCATTAACGGTGTTGCCCCAGATGTCGTACACAGGCTTCCTTGCCCCGATCACCCCGCCAACCAGGGGGCCACAACTGATCCCTGTCGATAGATAAAGCGCGATTTTAATATGAAGTATAGTTTTTTAGATTTTGGATATAAAGCTTGCACTTTAAAAATACAGGGCAATTTTTTTACGGAAGCCATATGAAATACTGAATAAAAAAATCGTTTTATACTAAGATAATTAGCTGATCTAGTGTTTAAATTATCTTTGTAGCTGATCGCTCAAGTCCTATGGACGCGAATTTTTTTGTCATATTTCGACGTTTGAATGGGGTAAAGAAGTTTAGAAAGTATTCTGAAAGTCACATATATTATGTAGAATTTGACATTTGCAAGTCCTTCCTCTTTTCTTTCATTTTTAGACACCAATAATACCGACATACATCAGCGTCGTTTTAATTTCACTTACCAATTCTCAACTGAAACTTATTAAAGCTATGCTTGTTAATGTCTTCTAAAGCATCTCGTAGTGCAAATGCATAGTCTACAAGAGAACATAGGTGTTCACTGTCGTCATCTCCCGTCTGTAAAGTAATTAGTTAAGTTTTATAAGTTTACTGCTTTCTGCTATGATAAAGATCTTGTCATGTTTTAGTGATGTTTTCATCATTTCATCAATAACAATTTCAGAATTATACACAACTTTATTTGTTAAGTGAAGTAATTCATCTTGATAATTGTGCAAATTGTACCAATAATTTACCTTTTGATTGGGATTTAATCCTGAAGCAGCCATGTAAGTAGCTCCTATCGTCTTTATCTTTTCTATCGCTCTAAAGCGTGGCTGCATTAACAATTTGTCGAAATCAACTGCAATAAAACATTTTCAAGTGAGTTCTAAAAGCTAAAAGTAATGACTTACTTAATCAAAAAGCTTTGTGTATATAGATAAGTAAAACTTTGCCAAAACCTCAGAAAGGCATGACAGATTGATCAAATAGAATCCTGAATTTAACGGCAGTAAAAAAGTCTAAAAATGAGGTCATGGAAACAAATAATTGAAGTAAGGAGTTAGCAAGTTAATAAATTCGATTGGTACATTACAAATGATTTCGTTGAGTAGACGCATGCAGTCGACCGCTTTCTGCTCTGAATAGAACTCGTGGAAGTTTGGGATGCCAGCGAACATCACACCCACTTCATCCCGCCATTGGGAGTACAGCTCCTACAAATTAAAGTTAGTTAGAGGTGTTTATCTTCTAGTTTCTTACACTATAAAATATATTTTTTGGTTTACACGTTATCACTCTTCAAGGTGTTACCCTCTTGAAAGTATGAAAATCTGTGAAACTCTCGAAAGCCAAATAAGCTTAAATATTAAGTATTCTATTGATAAGCTGAAAGAAATTGTCAAATCACTTACATCTGGACACCTATCCTTGGTTAAAAAATGCGTAACCACATGATCTGGCAAAATATGCTTCAGCAAATGCCGATTAGTCTTTTGAGTGTCTTTCATCTCTTCCAGATCAATCTCAGCCTGTAGCTTCCATAAAAAGTCTAACCTTGCCGTGACCTCTACTAGACGGGCTTGATACACTACCATAATGAGGAACATGACCATTAGAATCAACATCTGTGCGTAGAAGGGAAGCTCACTGGAAACAGAAGATGACTAAGCGTTAAAATTCATTGTTCTGTCTCTTCTGGCGCGTTACAGAGATCAGTGGTTCTAAACCACTTGATGCCACGTTTGACATAAATTCTGAGGGTTATTACTTGAAACATGATGCATAGTGGTGAGAGGTTGTCAGCCTTTCGCCCAAAATAGCTATTTACAGGCATACTGTCTGTACTCTTCCCAGGCATACTGTAAATACCCAATTTAAAGTATGCCCGGGAAGAGTTAGAAGCTGGTACATTCTAAATTTTTCTTTCACTCCCAGTCTTGCGTGGAAGGGACGCGTTAACTACCTCCACATACTCAATTGACATTACATTGAGAATACACATAGAAAAAGAATTTACGAACTCACCTATTGGAAGAATCAAAGTAATACACGTTGTAGTAAGCCAGTAGCAGCCCAGAGTACATCAACACATTTGCAATAGCCAGAAATGACTTGATTAGATAATAAAGCTTGACTATAGAAGTAAGAGCAACTAAACAAAGTATCCAAGTGAATACAACATATTCTGGTCGGTAGCACTCTTGTAGCATTTCTTCACTTATAATGGTGGGTATTGTGACATTGATTGACGTTGTATTAATGTTGGGAGGAAAAGACGAATCGCAAATGTAAAGTTTCAATGTGCTGAAAAATAGTAAACAACGTTGTTTTAAAATCATCTTAAAGTAATTGAACACTATAAAAATACAATACAATAAAATAAACTTTATTGCACACCAACATAAAAAAAATATACAGAGAAGCATATTACATGTTTCAATCTTTATATATATTCAAATGAAATTAACCATAAGGATATATAATTTGATATCATCATAGGAATTTATCAGGATATTATCAGCTGATCTGCTGAAGCATCAACTATATATTTTGGTGGCTACAGTAGTAATAGCCTTTATGTTTATGTTTGCCGTCTATCTTATTGGCCTAAATACAATGTTTTCGTATAAACAAAGAGCAGTGAATAAAAACGTAATATCTTGAAATTTAATTTAAATTTTGCTTAATCTATATAGATGATATGACCACTATATACCTCAGAATAGACATGACGGTGATATAGGCACAAATGTGCACACTCCGTCGCATCCTGCTTCCACTGACCCAGGCTGAGAACTTTATGACTCGTGGATGAACACCAGGGAATTCTTCTAACATCACACCCAAAAAAGACAAAGTTAAAGGTAGCGTCATCACAGCTAAAGTCACCATTAGTATCCAGCAGCTGGAAAATTACGTTTAATACAATTAACAAGACACCGGTGAAAATAAGAGGGCTGAAATAATCCTTTGTTCTTACTAGTTCAGTAAAGTGAACTGGACAACTGAACTAGTGGGAACAAAGGGAAATAATGATATTCACTGGCGCCTGTTGCGGTGAACCAACACAATTGAGTTGCTCCGATATGCTGAATCACAGGCAATGTTTTGTACAAGTTCTTATGATTCAATGCGATGCTAAAACATACCTATGGAAAGACTCTCAGAAGTGCATGATTGTGTATAAATGAACGAACTACTTAATCAAAGTAGTGAATTGAACTTAAATATGTATTAGAGATGATTTTTTTAAGTCTTCATAAAGCAAATTAAACGTTTAAATTGGTGACAAAGGAAAACTATTGAAACTTACTTGAAATGCATAACATATTGGACGGCTAGGATAAACACCCAAAGTACGAGACAGCACATAACATTAGATTTGAATGTGTGTTCGTCTAGCTCATCAAAACGTTGCTCCAGGTCGTTATCTCTGAACTGTAATGTCCATCGTCTCATTTTCTCCACACGTATGCGACGATTGCTGCTTACTTCAATCGAATTGTTTATTATGTCATCTTCCTGTCCAAATGAAGATATATTATTACCGGCAGCAAGCAAAGTAGTAACAATACATTTTAGAACAATTTGTCTATCATTTTATTTGAAAAAAACTTATTCTAGTCTAGTGGATTGATCTCTATCAGATTATGTGAGTCGTTTATTGAATTAAAAAAAATATGAATATGAAACTGATCATCTTATTATCTGGATTATTTAATCATACATGATGATCAAATCATTAAGTCCTCTCTGTTACAGAGCACAATAATATTGGTTGTGGCATTTCAATGTTTAATGAATGAATTCTTGAACATTGTAGGTATACTTACTTCAGACATAGATGTGACATCATCAGGATCCTGCCCATTTTCTGCATCTAAACTTCTTCGTGGACGACGGACTTTAACTACACCCGCTGCTCCGTTCGTGTAGTACTAAAAAAATTACATTTCATTACAGGATTTTCGAAAATATGTCCTAATACTCCTTAGCGCGCACTTACTAGAATACAAGAACTATTACGAGTATGCTCCCGTGGTATTGCTAAATCTTCGCATTGATACCTCGTCTTAAACAACATATTATTACAAGGCAAACGTCCAGTATAACAGAACAAAAATTTTAATTTATATAAAGCCGTGACTTGTAGATAGATAAACCGTTTACCAAACCATAGCTAAACAAGCTTATCATATCAGATAAGCTGTTTAATTTTATGTATGCTCGACAAACTTGTTACTTACATTCTGAAAAGGCATTTCTGGTGTCCAGTCTACGGTCATTTCATCATCTATACTGCTGCTCGGCCTTCGGGGCGTTCCCTCCCATATTTGTTTCAGAGTTGCTTGGTCACTGTTAATTGTATTTTAGGTTAATTAAACGTGATTGATCCCACAATGTGATAAAACATGACTGCGTCTGAGATATCCAAACATTATTATAAGATTTGAAGAATTAGGCGAACCGAATAGAACGACGAAATTAGAATTGCTCCGTAAAAATATGATAAGCATCAGTTGCGTTCAGGTTTCCTCGAGCTTAAGGTATTAGAGTACAATTTGCCAAATTCATACCTCTCCTTGAAGACGACACCTCTTCTAAAAATCTTATATGCATGTATTTATAATTTGTTAGTATTGAATTTGAATTATGTTATTACTTATTATTACCTACACTTGCACTTTTGTTCAATAAAAAACACTCACTTGACTCTAGAGCGGTGTCTAGTCCTTCTCGGCGGTTCAGTAGCTTTAATAAGATAGGTGATCATGTTCTGTTCTCTAATGAATGCGTTTCTGTTGCCTCCTTCCCCGGGCTCCACTTCGAAGGCACCGTTCAGACAGTCAAAGGTTGATGCAGAAATGTGGACCCGTCTGAAATAGTTATGAATGCTAAATACAGCTGTGTAAAGACAGCTTGTGTGTTGTGGTCTCACTGCTGAGAATCTTTCTGTTTCCCTAAGCTGTTTCCTATTTTTCTGTCATGATGTTATTTTTACACCATTGTTAACAACGTGCCCTGATGTTTTTTTTAGAGTTCGAAGATTATTTCGGTGAATATTATTAGCTGATTTCCCAAATGTCACAGAGTCCGAGAATGTATTTATTTATTTACAAAATTACTTCACCAGTAATGAGTTAGGTATGCTAGCTGTTTTTTTTCTCCATCTGGAGCCCACTGTTGGGCAAAGACCTTCATCATTGGGGGGTTATTTTGTACAACACTTTAGGTTCGTTTGTTTAAACTAGTGTTTTCGTGATAGCTACTATTTAGCAAATATACTATTTACTTTCAACTTCAAGACCCGAAAGTCATAACTACATCCCATACCCAGGTAATCCTCCGCTCTCCATGTGGTTGGCGATGGTGACGTCATGCGACCACAGGTCGAACTGCCATTTGAGCAGCCCCAGCACCCCGCACAGCACCGTGCCGCTGTGGATGCCGATCCTCATGTCCAGGTCTACCTGTCATTTAAAAGCAGATCGGATTTTGAAGTAAGTACTACATTAACCCTCAGATTAGTCTAACCACAATCAGTATTCACTGTAATGATTGCTCAAATTAGCAAAACATGGATCATATGGTAAGCGGTGGTAGCCCAGTTGGTGATGAGCCAGAATTTTAATCGGAAGGTCGCGGGTTCAAATCCTGGTGCGGGCCTGTACCACTAAATTCGTCTTCGGATTTATGTACGGATTTGTAATTATCACTTGCTTAACGGTGAAGGAAAACATCGTGATGAAACCCGTCCGTCCAAGAAAATTCATTTTTGAAAGACGAGCGGTCCACCAACACGCATTGGGCCAGCGTGGTGGACTATGGCCTAAATCCCCTTCGTGTTTCGAAGCGAGGCCCGTGCCCCTCGGTGGTGACGTATATGGGCTGGTAAAAAAAACTGGTCAAGCTGATAAGATAGTAAAAGTTACTTCTGAAATTCCGTTTCAGCTCTTATATCTGTTTGTCCTCTTTTACAGGTCGTATTTCTCAACCGATTCTCGTGAAATTTTGTAAACAGGTTCGATAATTATATTTCAGTTTTTGAAATTTTTTCAAAACGGCAGAACATGAAAAATATAGATTTCAGCCATTTTCGAAAAATACTGATTCGCGATGTTTACAGCTCACAGCACCATTAGTTATTTGATTAAAGTTACAATATAACATTCTTTGGTATTTACGGGGATGCAATGAGGTTATACCTGGGCGTTGTACCGCACGTCGCGTATGGCTCTGATCATGTGGAGGCCCATGTTGACGCAGCAGTGCGCGTGGTCGTCGCGCCGGTCCGGCAGACCGCTCACGCAGAAGTAACAGTCGCCGAGCAACTTTATCCGCAGGCAGTGGTTTTCCTGGGGGTTCAGATATTATAATGTAGCACGGGTAAAGTTATACTAAAAATGGCTGTTTAGCGGCAAAATATGTACATCATTGAAACTTTATTTATAACTTTGTTACTGCTCTATTTCAAAAACCATGTAATGTATATGTCACAGTTAAAACCCATTTTTCGTTAGAACTCGTTTTCCCTAGTTAAAATTAGTTATTACTTAATGACTTTGTTAAAACTAGAAATAATCAGTTAAAACTAGAATTTACCACTGACATATTTGATTTTCAGATAAAACTAGTTGTCACATCGAGCTTTAGTTAAAACTAAATCTCCCCCCACGCGGAAATTATATCGGGGCAGAAACTGTAGGTTAGGTTTGTTAGTAGCCTAGCCTAACCAACCCGTTAAGGGTTGGTTAGGTTAGGTTAGGTTAGAACTGCGACCCCCAACGCACGAGCCGAGCGAGCGAAGCGAGCGTGCCGCGGCAGCGGCCGGCGAAGTGCCAGAAAAGACTTTGGTTGCGTTAAACGGTAAGCACAACAACAACATAACCCACAACATAACCTCAAGCCAATCAGAATAAGGTATGATGAACTCTCACCTCGGTCGGAACAGTATTAACTGACTCGCTTCGGGAAAACGCGTTTTGTCTTGCAGAAACTAGTTTTAACTGATATTTGATTCAGACATTAGTCAATTCTAGTATTAACAAAGGCATTAAGTAAAAACTAGTTCTAACTAGGAAGAACGCGTTCTATCTACTAACTAGTTTTAACTGTAACATATACATTTCAAACTTAGTACACAGTTAAAAAATACTTTACATTAATTTAAAAAAATATATGTGAAAAACAGTCCAGAGTGAGTCGGACTGCTAAAGATATTTAAGCAGAAACTCGCACTCGAACTGTTTTTGTCACATTTACCTGGTTATTTGTCGTAGAATTACTGTTATTATGTACAGTATAACTCAGAAATTTTAGATAGTCACTTTCATAATACGTATCTCTTGAAAATTTGAAAATGCTGTCTATAATAGTTTTAAAGATAGAGGACCTGCGACTGAAACACCAAACGTACATATCAACTAGAGGACGCCCTACAATTCGTTCCCATGGGAATTCATTTCATTGATGTTCATATTTTGCCTCCAAACTATGCTATTGAAGATCTTAACACGGGGTGAGATAACGTATTATAACATTATAAAAATGTTGTTTGTATATAAACACTTTATTGTACATAATCACAAGTAGAAAACAAAAGAAATTGATATAAAGAAAACTAAATGTACAAAGGCGAGCTTATCCCTTAGAGGGATTTCTTCCAGCTAACCCTTGAGAGGAACGAAAGGAGACTAATCGCAGGATCGGCGTAGACTGCGTTATGAAATAAATGAAACAAAACTCAAGTTTTCCTTGTATTGCGGGTCCCTATGGACACTAACAGCAAGGAATCGAACCCAGAAAGTGTTGAATCTTAGGCAGCGTTACTAGCTACTGGGCCAAATCGATA